>CM067298.1:117923435-117972302 GCA_034231615.1 Meghimatium bilineatum | reverse complement strand
ATCTGCGCCTTTCGTCTGACACATCTCACTTCAGCCTGGCTTTGGGTTACTGACCCTATATGGGATGGGCAGCCACCTCCATCCCATAACCTCCTTAGTCGCCTTTTACGACATGCGTGGAAGGTAAACATTGTTTCTATTCTTTGTTCACCTTTCGGGCCCCGGCAACACAAAGGTGAAAAACTGCAATATGATAGAGATGAATAACTGACGCAGAGAAATAAGATCACTAGATACAATTTTATTTTGGTCTTTCAAGTGAGAACAAACTCTTTCCCTAGGCACTCCTAATTTCATTCTCTGAAAATGTACATTGTCTTTTTCAGTAGCCTCTATATCAATGATATACAGAAAATTATTGATAGAAAGAATGCTATCTTTATCATTTGAAGAAAATAAAGAGTAACCAATAATCATATTGTGTCCGCAACTGTATAAATTCTATTCTGATATCGCCAAGAAACTCAAGAATTAGAGATTGATAGAATAGCAAGAAATGTTCATTTAGCAGAAAGACGAACATAAACTACAACGACTATAGATCAAGTCGATAGAGCATATAAAGAATATGGATTGAACATAAACATCGAATAAACAACAAACCATGATTATCAGCAAAGTCACTGAAAAACAGATACTAAACAAAAAATACATCGAGAGAAACTACACGTAGAACATTATCAAAAATCTCGGACACATAATCACACATAATGGCAGATATGGAAACATAAGTTTAAAGAAGAATAAAAATCGCTAAAAGTACTCAATGACCTGAGAAAATATTAATGTCTACAAAAATTACAAACAAGCTAAAAATTAGAATTACAAAATGCTAAATCTATTCTATATTAATGTATGGCTCAGAAAATGGACAATAAACAAACAAATTGGATTTTTTTTGTAGATGCGGATATATAAACGAATAGGAAGAACGATCATGGAAAGAGAAGAAAACAAACATGGAGGTTCTAGCAACACTTAATATGAAGAAATAATTATTAAAGGAAATAACGATTAAGTAGATAAAATATTTTGGGTATATTTAAAGACATGGCACCTTGTTGAAGACCTTACTTTGTATCAAAGTGCAGGAGCCCATGTACCGCGGGATCAGTAACCAACCACCCAACCAAGACTTCTCTTGAGGATAAAGTCGCGGTGAGGCAAGCAAGAGGTAGGCAGAGAGAAAGTGAAACAGTAACATCACAAGATGGACAGGTTAAAATCTAGCAGAGTGCACCAAGGTAGGAAAAAGGGGATATTGGATACTGTTACAGCCAACCATCGTTGCGAAGATGGTACTTGATAATGATCAGAGACATTTACTTAAAACTCATAGCTTGAACAAAGATAACAGCACATACAGTGACACTCTTTGCGATCAAGAAAATTATATGTAATATAGAAATAGCATTCTAAGAAAGAAGTGAATCGCCTTCACAACAATTGTGAGTCTAAGCCTTTATATGGTCGTTGCCGGGTGTGAAAATGTGAATATATTAGTATTGCGAAATATGTCAGTAGCAAAATGATGAAAACAGTATGCCTTCTACAGTTATATGTAGGCATATGCCATTTCACTGATACGTTTACTCCCTTAAAGAAGGAATATACGCGAATATTTTCCTTGCAATGTAGCGACGACTTTTAACAAACACACATAAAACAACTACGTCTCTGGGATCGAGCACAGAACATTCTTAGAAAAGACAATCACGCTACAGAGCATTGAGCTATTCGAAATAGATAATAACAGACGTGAAATAGTTCTTTTATAGTTGAGACGAATCTTTCTTAGCAGATCCTGTTTCAAGAATCAATGTTTTCAAAAAACCATGTTAGCTGATCAACATGTTACAAATACCGTCTGCTACCTTATTTATTTGTCTGCTTAGTGATGGATTCGTCTCATTAACTGAAGCATGCCCTTTTTAACATAGGAGTGAATTCCTTTTTTGTTTATATCAGAACATGTAGCGGTTATTGTTTCGCGTCCCTGATTGTCTGGTAGGCACTAGAATGTTACTATCCAGTCGTGATGCAGCTGTGGCCTCTAGCTGTAGTCCTTAAAAGAACTATATCGTGACTTGTTTTTTTTTTCCTGGCAGCAACTATTGTGTAGCTTTGTCGGAGTAATCCTTAGAAGTACTTTTATGATGCAGTTTTTAGTGTGTGTGTCGGTGATACAGTGGAGGTTACAGTCATCTGTGTGGCTATTTATGTGTTTACCTTTAGAGATTCCGTATGGTTGTTCTCGAATATAAAGTCGTAACTTTTAACGGGATCGTTGTTGACTATTTGTCGTGTCATGTAAGACTAATATTTTCTCTAGGTGTCGTCCTCTATCTCTCTTGACTCTTATAACTATGTTCTCCAGACCAAACTTTCTCATAGCGTGTCCAAAAAATAATGATTGAAGTTTTGAGTCTGTTACCTTCTGTACTATTCATCTGTATACTGTAAGTATATATCGCTATATCGCACTTCTATTTTATTGTAAGTATATATCAAGCTTATAGTTGCGACATCAAGCCTAGAACAAAGACTAAACATCTTTGACAACAAATGTTTTAGACGACTACTGAACATCCATTGGTCAGATTTTAAAACAACCATAGTTGTCAGGCAAGAAGCAAAACAAGAATATGTATCTACCTATATTAGGAGGCGTCGCTGGAATTACATCGGAGACGCGCTGCGAATGGATACCAAATGACTTCTCTGTCAATCTTTGATGTGGTCACCAATGGACAAGAGAGAACGAGGAAGACCAAGAGAAACCTTACGTAGAACTATTATCAGAGACTGTGTCACCATCGGTATCAGAAACAATGAAGACCTAATGCAAATTGCAATGAAACGCGAGACATGGAAATCTATGACATCCGCCCTATGTGCCGTCTTTGTCCCTAGAGGAAAAACTAACTAATATATCACTATATCGCACTTCCAGCTAATATACTGTAGTTAATGTCAGGCACATCCTAGCCAACCCTATAGTAAAAGATGTCTGACATCTTATCTATTCACCTCAATAGATTACCTATGTATGGCTGTGTCAGCTTGTCTGAAGGCAAGTATATCTTCGTATCTACTGATGACAAGATCTCTGCTTAAACATTTATTTTGTTTATCATATCATGTCTTGATTGGTCACCCTATAAAGTGAGGGCTGTACTGATCTATTTTCTTTTCAATGACATATTTATATTTACTGAGTTTCTGGGGTGCAAAGGGAACGCATTGCTCTAGGCGGACCCAGGGTTAGCAGATAACCAAGATCCCAAATGTACCTCCACGCGGTGCACCCTGGAAACAGAAATACAGCAGCTCGAGCTGATTCTGGCCAAATCTTTTGGGGATCGTGTCCGAAAATGTGGAGGTAGCAGATGGGAAGAGATTTGCCTGCACACGGACAGACATATCTCCGACACCACCAGCATCACCACATATAGCGACACTGTCGACATACAGTGAAGCTAGTCAGTCCAGTCCGAACATTGGAGGGGCGGCCAATGTAAAATGCACGTAAAGGTAGATACATGGCGAGAGACATAGATTTCATACCGAGTACAATGAAACAATGAAAGGGCAGAACAGCGCTAGAGGGCAGCGCGAACTGCAAATAGAAAGTGAAAAGTCCCTAGGAAAGGGGGAGCTACAAGCTCCGTCAGCTCGAGACGGGCTTCTAGTTACCTGAGTTCCTTACAGGCAGAGACCCAGACCCATCCACTGGCGTCTGGTAAAGCAAGAAGACCTAACCCAACTCTAATGTCGAGCCTTCCTAAACCGGAAATATGCTCGCGAAGAGAAAGGGTTCTGTACCCAATGGGCTTAGGCAAGAAAGGGACAACGATGGTAGTCCTGGCCCAACTCTACTGTCAATGTTTCCTATACCGGAAGTACACTTACAGAGAGAAAGGGTTCCGTACTCGATTCGCTCAGGCACAAAAGGGACAACGATTTAGCCCTGGCCCAACTCTACTGTCAAGTTTTCCTACACCGGAAATACACTTGAAGAGAGAAAGGGTTCAGTACCTGATGGGCTCAGGCGCTATTGGGACAAGGACGCTCAGCTCGAGAACGCCTTGCTCTCAAACGCGTGGTGTGAGACTCGAACTTGGACAAGGGGTACACGATGTCGGTGAATGACACCTCGGCTAAGAGGGCGAAAGAGCCAGGGTCCAACTCCTCTGTTGAGTTCTTCATCTTAAGGAACCAGGCTCACGGATGAGAAACGGTTCAGTACCCAATGGGCACAGGCACAGCACGTCCAATTACACGAGGCAAGTTCATAGACAGTGGAACACCTCGTTCGAGTCAGACGAGAGCAAAAAATCGCCTGGGCGAAGATTCGCCACTATGCGTGCCTGGAGACAGATATAGAGGCTGTCACAGGCAAAGGGGAGCCCACCCGAATTGTCAAGGCATGCCGAAATCGGATGTGCTAGGCCTACAAGGCGCATAACGGTGGCACAACGTAATCACGCTCCCGGCGGAAATCGCACGGATATCCGTGATGGTTACAATGGAGCGAACGAAAAACAAACAAACAAACATCTTGGTATTCTGAGAAACGCTCACTTTCTCCCAGTTACGGAGGAAATATATATAACATACAATATGTATTTTCACGGATTTATAACAATGTAACAGATTTGTCCAAGTGTAACCTGGTATATTTTTGACTAAATCTACTGCCACAGGTTATCCGTTTACTCCTCAGTCTATTTTAATAAAGTACATGCACTCTCAGATTTGTATACAAAACTTGTCTCATTTCCAGGTCATAAAATACTGTAATCAATGCGACCATTCAATCCTAATGTCTGCAACAAACAATTGCAGCCTAGCGCTATGTTTACCATAAAATGTCAAAGGATGTTACACAATACAGATAAACACATGTGCAACGCATACTGTTTGGTTTCGAAGACAGTATAATAATGGCTTAAATGGCAGGTTTTCACACAGAAAATGTGTTATTTTAGTCAGAGCTGTGTACAGTAAGACCTACTGAATACCCTTAAATCCTGCCTTCTTAGTGCCACTTTTGACTATGTCCGTGTTTTTATTGGTCACTATAATTATAATGTGTGTGACAGCCAAGTAAAATCAAGGGCATAGTCAAATTAGTAATTTTAGAAGGCTGGATTACCCTTGAACCAGTAGGTGTTATACAAATATACCAGAGGTTCTTAAACCTTTTCCAGCCACTGCTCTCTATCGTATAGTTTGTAGAAACCAACGCCCCTTTCTTAAAATATGACCGCAAATACTTCTTGGGTAATGCGTGGGACAGTCAATATAATTGTCATTAATTTGTTTTATTGGAATTCTTGTGAATTTTTCACAAGTTCTCACTTAGCCCCGATGGTTTCATAATCTTATTGAAAAACAACAAATACAGCGACAATCGTACTTTTATGAGTACGACGAGAAGATGAGAGAACCTCTTAGCTTAGTTGATAGTGAGCTTAATTGCTACCACCGGGTTATAATTGACCAGGTTCGAAACCACGTCGGAAAACAAAAATGTCCGAGTTGTGATTTCTCGCTTGACACGACTACACCTCCAGTGGACTTAATTCATGAGTTACAGGAGGTAAAGACAGCAAGGAAGCGAACCGTCCACCCCACCTAATAGGTCATGTAGCTTAACAGGGAAAATTATCTTCATCCCGACGGCAGTCTGCTGTCATGGGACCTATCTTTAGCTTTATTATTTTGTGAGAAAAAAAATTAATTTTTACAAAAGTGTTCCACACCGTATTGACAGCACTCTCAACACCGTATTGATGACACTCCCAACACCGTATTGACAGCACTCTCAACACCGTATTGATGACACTCCCAACACCGTATTGACAGCACTCTCAACACCTTATTGATGACACTCCCAACACCGTATTGACAGCACTCTCAACACCGTATTGATGACACTCCCAACACCGTATTGACAGCACTCTCAACACCGTATTGATGACACTCCCACCACCGTATTGACAGCACTCTCAACACCGTATTGATGACACTCCCAACACCGTATTGACAGCACTCTCAACACCGTAATGATGACACTCTCAGCACCAAATTGACGAAACTCTCAACACCGTGTTGATATGACACTCCCAAAATCGTATTGACGACACTCCCAACACCGTATTGAGGACACACTAAACAACGTATTAACGAAATTTTCAACAACGTATTGACAAAACTCAACAACGTGTTGCTGACACTCTCAACACCTGATTGATGACACTCTAAACAACGTATTGATGGAACTCTCAACAACGTATTGATGACACTCAACAACGTATTGATGACACTCTCAACAACGTATTGATGACACTCTCAACAACGTATTGATAACACCCTCAACAACGTATTGATGACACTTATTTTGGAGAAGTGAACACTTAACTCCGTACATTAATATGATAATTCCTAGAGATGACTGAAACATACCCCTTCATAAACAAGACGGCATGAGCTAGAGTTGCACCTGCAACCTATTGGACATAAAGCGAATAGTCTAACCCCTACACCAGGAAATCCTTATTAATTCTTATATCTATATAGAGCTTCCAATTATGTATCTAACGTGTATGTGCATCGCAATATTGGTGCGACCGTAACACAATCCAGACCAGAAGTCAACGTTGTCTTACCAATCTCACTTCTATCCGCCATGTTTTCTTCTAAAAGTCACTATATCATGCACAATGATTTTGTGTAAGACTTGCAGTTTTGGGGTATGTCCTAATCGCCTTAGTTTACATTCTGTGACAGTAAAAAAGTAATATTAAATGGCATATGACCTTCTGCATTTTCCGCACAGTTCATAGACGTTTATAGGACAGTAATATCGTTCTATACATAGATTTTAGTAGGACAGTGATGTCGTTCTATATGTATTGAAATTACGGAAATGATAGTTTTAAATAATTAAAAACTCAACAAAACAAAATAAAAGTGTAGATGTGCTAGTGTTACTAAAACTGAACTAAGTACAAATATTTGATATGTCGATGAAAGAAGAACGTCACGTGAAGAACTGTTTTATTATCACGAGCCATGAGACCACGTGACATCACAGTTTGTATCTCCGACTAATCAATAAGACAAGTAGTAGCAGTAATCGCACAGCTCCTGGGATATTCTGCGTGTCTTTTACGGTGTTGATTTTGTTTATGATTGTGAGTTCCTCTGTGTGAGATGTGATTTACTGTGTTATTTCCGCGGGAGACAACTTCACAGAAGTACAATGTAAGAGTAAGTATTGAATAGAGTTGCAGCCCCTTGTTGTATTTACGTTTTGATGATATGTTTATCAACCTTTGAAATTATTGATAGTTTTAACACTAACTACAGCTGGTCGTTCTATACCAGGGTGTCATGTCCGCCTGTCTGTTGCACGAGCGCAGCGCGCTATAGTAAGAGATGGAAGAGAAATGATAAAATGCAAATGTTGCTGATACATCGTGGAAGATTCTGTCATTTCCAGACGTTAATGATGCTGATTCAGTCTGGTTCTTATGTTTCCTGATTTAGGTTTGACGGGCGGTGCTTCCATGAGAGGCGAGAACAAACATTCCTTGTTATTACTTGCAGTTCTAATATTGAAAAATCATTTTTACAAACACAACAAGTGTTACCATGTCGTGACCTAATCATTTATATCATTTCTAAGTAGTACATGTGTATCATTGTGTGAAAACGTTATCCACCCTATTCTTGGCTGAGTCATATTCTAATTCATGTGTATCATAGAGTGCAGTATACATTTGTTCCCCGTTCTGACCAAGCCATATTCACGTGTATCATTGTATGAATATTTCTTTAATCACGTGTCTTGACCATGTCATCTTGTAATTCGCGTGTATCATTGTATGAATACTTCTTTAATCACGTGTCTTGACCATGTCATCTTGTAATTCGCGTGTATCATTGTATGAATACTTCTTTAATCACGTGTCTTGACCATGTCATCTTGTAATTCGCGTGTATCATTGTATGAATACTTCTTTAATCACGTGTCTTGACCATGCCATCTTGTAATTGGCGTGTATCCTTCTATAACAATTTCATGCATCCCATGTCCTGAGCGAATCATATTCTAATGAACGTGTATAATTGTGTGAAGATGTCATTCATGACGTGTCCTGACAGTCTCCTATTCTAATTCGCGCTTATAATTTTGTGAAGACTTCATGCATCCATGTCTTGACCGAGTCATCTTGTAATTTACGTGTGTCCTTCTGTGAAGACTTCATGCATCCCATGTCTTGACCGAGTCATCTTGTAATTTACGTGTGTCCTTCTGTGAAGACTTCATGCATCCCATGTCTTGACCGAGTCATATTATATTTCGCTTCTATCATTTTGTGATGATTTCAAAAACTTTTAGCTCTGCTATGTTAACGTCAATATTGATGTTCCTAGTTGTAGCTTTTTGTTGTGAATACAGTCTTGATGATAGCCTTTTGGTCGAAACATCAGTTTTGTGTGTTATTATGTGTTTTTTCAGTGGTAGATAAGGCTCAATTAACATGTTGCAAGTTTCGCATATGGAGCGCGCTAAGGATGTCATACAGGGCGAATGCAAATTACAAGAAGTGGCATGGCTCTGTCCACGGATTTCACGACGTATTTGAAAGTGGTGGTGTAAATTGCCTGGTATTGCAGAGAATGGTACCTCACCGCTTTATAGCGGGAGGTGCGAGATTTGGCTTGTGGGAATGTCAAAGAGGGTGATGTGATTGTATACAAATGTTGATTTGTGATTGGACATGTTCGCAGTGCTTGGGTCTTTGCAGCTCGATCCCCAACCGCTTGACGTCCTAGGCATGTGCCTTGTTTGCCTAATGGTTAATCCAGGCCTGTCTCTAACCAATGAATGGAAAATGTGCGGAAAAAGTTTTACTAAAAACCCAGAATTTAGACACTTTTTGTATTTCAATACATTTAATCGGTGCTTAATATAAATTAGTGTTGACGTCAACGTTTGTCAAACATTCTCCTACCCATCACCTCCTTGTCATTAACTGCCAAACATTATAAGATTAAGAGAACCTCCTTCCTCCCGTAAATGTTGATGTTGATTATAATTATCATGTGATATATTCTTTCCAGAACATGGTCTTCTTTATGGATTCTCTGAACATTCCGTCCGCGATTCTGGGCGAGTTGACCAGCCGAAGCTAGAGACATGTTTTAAAAATTATGTCATTCACTGCACATCGTCGTCGTGGGTGCCCTCTTTCCCTGTGTAGAGTAAATATTATTATTCAGGTGTTGATATGTATCTAGCAATCTTCGAAGGTACTTAATCTTGACACTTGTGTATTTTTCCTATGAGCTGTCCACTACTAGGTAACGTTCTTCTGGAGAATGAACGCAGAAGAAGAAGAAAGAATATAAAAAACAGCGAATATATATTTTATGGACAGCGCATAAGCTGTAAATCTTGACACTACTGAACTTGTTCTCTGTGATACATTATGAAATCTGCATAATCTTGAATGCAGAAGTAAAAAAGAAGAACTAAAAACTCTCTCTCTCTCTCTCTCTCTTACACTCTCTGTATATCTCTCAACACAGTTTACATATTTAAAAAAAACAACAACAATATTCTCTATTCTGTAAAAGACTGCCCCTGCAGTTCAAATATATACTTGATATCTTTAATAAATTTTCCATCCTTTGTTGTCAAGGTATTCAAATATCTGAAGATGTTGACTTGTTTGAAACCGATCCTACATCCCTTGAAGTTGAAATACACTTTAGATTACATGTTCTTTGGTATTATCGTCTGATTTTCTGCTGTTCATATTACGAAAATGCGTTAGAACTTAAATACATTTTTTTCGCACTCACAAGGTCTAACCTTCTCACAAGCGGCTCATGAAACCGCTTGATCAGTATCGCCTATAGAACTATTTACTCAGTAGCGAAGGTGTTACTTCTCAACCTTCCTAGAGCATGGGTTCTGGTACCCTACTTACTGGTATCTCAGTGAACCATGGAGCAATTTGTACTTCAAATGACTAATAATTAGTGGAATCGAAGCCAGTGTTTGCTGGTCAGCGGTCAAATGACTTTACGCTACCGCAGTTCCCACCATAGAAGTAGTAGAGTATATAAATCATCTCTGCATTCTGGTTCATGTAAAAGATAATCATGAGATTACATAATCAAATTCTCAGAATGTCAGACTCTTGATATTCTCAGCACCCTTCTGAAACAGAAAACTCGTTTTTGTTTATATCGTATTAAGTGATTTATTAATGCGTTAATACGTTTCAAAGACTATTCAATGCATCACAACAGTACAATCAAGGATGTCAATATTTGGCATATTTATATCTTATTAATTATTCTGAAGTTTCAAGCAATTTTCAGTCTTATTTTAGCATTTCTGTCATTTCAATCAGTAGCATTTGATCACGCTGTATTAAATATCACGGTAGATACACGCGGAGGGTCTCCATGTCTAACAAGTATTATCTAATAAAATTACCACCATGTGTCTACTGACATGCATACTTAGCGCTATTAGCAGTGCAAGACATGCATACATATCGGAACTCACAGTACATGCCATGCATACATAGCGGAACTCACACTACATGCCATGCATACATAGCGGAACTCACACTACATGCCATGCATACATAGCTGAACTCACGCTATATGACATGAATACATAGCGAGTCTTTCTTCTAACCCTACAACGCTTTACCTATACAACGATCGTTGCCCCATTTCTTTAGGAAGCTCCATCTCTAAGCTTTGCACATGGTTGAGAAGTACGATTTTTGAATAGGAAATAAATGTTGAGAAACATAGTTATTGCACAAAACCATGTAGAATCGCTAATGATCGTAATTTATGGAAACACTATAAATACACATTTATTAAGTGTAATAATTTATAGGAACATGATGAATACACATTTAGTAAGTGTAGTCATTTATGGGAACATGAAAAATACACATTTAGTAAGTGTAGTAATTTATGGGAACATGAAAAATACACATTTAGTAAGTGTAGTCATTTATGGGAACATGAAAAATACACATTTAGTAAGTGTAGTCATTTATGGGAACATGAAAAATACACATTTAGTAAGTGTAGTCATTTATGGGAACATGAAAAATACACATTTAGTAAGTGTAGTCATTTATGGGAACATGAAAAATACACATTTAGTAAGTGTAGTCATTTATGGGAACATGAAAAATACACATTTAGTAAGTGTAGTCATTTATGGGAACATGAAAAATACACATTTAGTAAGTGTAGTCATTTATGGGAACATGAAAAATACACATTTAGTAAGTGTAGTCATTTATGGGAACATGAAAAATACACATTTAGTAAGTGTAGTCATTTATAGGAACATGAAAAATACACATTTAGTAAGTGTAGTCATTTATGGGAACATGAAAAATACACATTTAGTAAGTGTAGTCATTTATGGGAACATGAAAAATACACATTTAGTAAGTGTAGTCATTTATGGGAACATGAAAAATACACATTTAGTAAGTGTAGTCATTTATGGGAACATGAAAAATACACATTTAGTAAGTGTAGTCATTTATGGGAACATGAAAAATACACATTTAGTAAGTGTTGTCATTTAAAATACAACTTTTAAATATTGTTGTTGTCGTCGGTATCCAAGTGATGACGAGTAATTCCACTCTCGTCAGAACAACGCCATTCTTAAATTTTGCAGGTCGTCTGAAGTTAACTTAGTGATCCACACAATGAGTTAAAAGTTAAGGGTGCATGTAGAAGTTTTTTTCCGAGCAGATGAATGGTATGAGCAATCAATAAGAAGGTGTTCCAGTTTTTCATTAGGATGAGAGCAGTGTCTACAAGTAGGTAGTTGATGGGGTTGATATGGTTTAAATAACGATTTATCCTTGCATGTCCTGTTTGAAATTGAAAGATAATGGATTGATTTCTCCTGTAGAGTTTGTTTATGTTGTCAGTGTCCTTTGGCGGTGATATTTCAATAAATACGTATCAACCACTCATGTGTCGGTCCGTTCAGCCAGATTTTCCTGGTGTTTTTCATGAGAATCTGTTTGTTCTCATACTGCACTGTCTTTGCGTTTGTTGTTATCAGAGGTCTCTATTTGCAAATCTGTCTGCTATTTCGAGTTCGGCTATATCGCTATGACCAAATGTCCATTGCATGGTCACACTGATTGGATATGCAGAGTTAAGTCTGTGCGTTACTCTTGCTATGTGGAGAATATCTTGATTGTCATAATGACATGTTTAAATTCTTCCAAAACTGACATATAGTCTGTAAAGATGAATACGCCCTACTATTTTACTCGTAATATGTTATGTTCTTCCAGGGACATTGGTGGCGCATAGGGCAGAAACCGTAGCTTACCATTTCTGTCTTTGTGTTGCCATGTCTTTCAATTTTTGGGTGTTGTTTAGGTTCATTGACATGCCTTCTCTATTAATGGTTCTTGGTAGAGTTTCTCGTAATTTCATGATATCAAAGTGTTGGTGTTTTAACTCTATGACTGTCTTGATAGCCTCAACCTCTGTTTCATATTTAGATGAATTTTCACCACACGAGTCACATAACTCGTAGGCAAATCTATCAGGGAATCGTATATGGATGTCATATCCTGCAAAACATGTGGCCCTGAAAGCCGATCCCTCATTGTAGGTCTGGATTGCTGGTGATTGGTAGTTGTTTATAGTTTCCCATGTCCTCGGGATTGTTGGTATTACTCCCTTATTGGTTGTTTTATCCAGTAATAATTTTGTTTCGATAGTTGGCTAGTGCAGGTTTTTCCAAGGGGAGATAACTTATTTAATCAGTCAATCAAGTGCCGAGTGGCGCAGGAGATACTGTTTCTCCACAACTCTTATCTCTTGTGTTGTTAATTTCAGTTAGTGACATTTCTTGTGCCACAGCAAAATCCTGACTATCAATCTCCGTCTTTCTCTGTCTCTTTTCCCATTAATCTTTCTGGTATTTACTAAATTTTCAAGTCTCCTCATCAAATGAGCTAAATAATCTTGACTGTCTGCTTGTAATTTTTGCTATAATTTGTCATTTTACTCCAGCATCTCTGGCGATTGCTACTTTAGTTTTCTTGTTTGTCCAAATAATATTCATCATTCTTCTCAAATACCACAGCCCAGTTGTGAGTCCATCATTTTGTTTCATTGGACAATGAAATCAACACCCATAGCAGAGATGCAGAAAATGGGAAGAATGCAAACACTTGGCGAACGCAGAGACACAAAAGTACTAATTCAGGCAGAAAAGTTTCAGTGTATGCCAAGTCATCCAATGAAGGAAAGATTCCAAAATCTAGCAATGGGACTACTGAAAAGAAGCAGCTTTATCCATAAAGCTAAACGACTCCAGGACAACTTACAGACGTACCTGAAATTGACAGCCCCTTAAGGTATGTACCAGAACAAACCCCGTGGAGTGAAAGACATGGAATGACAATATACATTCAGACCCATGTGAAAGGAATACTAAGCGAGGACGAACAGAACAGTGTGCAGCGAAGGACAGTCACCCTCAGTTTCCTGGATGAGGAATATCCACAAGATATATGGGTCAGAGTATACACAGATGGGTCAGCACAGAATGCCGTGAGGAATGGAGGTGCAGGTGTATATATATAATATCAACACAAGCTTAGAGATACAATCAGAACACCGACAGGAAAATTCTGCAATAATTATGATGCAGAAAACCAGGCAATTAGTGTGGCAGCTAAAAAACTGCTGAACTCCAACTCTGACCTACAGTCTGTGGTATTCCTGACAGATGCAAGGTCAGTGCTTCAAGCTCTCCAGTCTGAAAACTAACAGACTTGAAAAAACTACTTAGCGAATTGTCTTACCAGTATTGGGTAACCATGCAGTGGATACCCTCTCACTGTGGAATACCAGGAAATGAAAAATCAGACCAACTGGCTAAGGAAGGTGCTGCCGAAGACCAACCAGATATACCAATCACCTACCATCAGAAAAAACAGATGATCAAGTCAATAAGAAAGCCACAAACACCAACACAAGATGACTATCATATTATGAACAGACCAGAACAAGTTATAATTCTACGTCTCAGAACAGGACACAACCGACTCCGCAGTCACATGTATACAAAGTTCAAGATTGGCAACACGGCCATGTGTACAGGCAGCACTCTATGGGATCAAAACTCTATGGGACACTGTATGAACTACAAAAGGCAGTGAGTTTTATTAAGGAGACAGATATAGACATGTTTCAAGTGAACGAAAGAAGAAGAAGAAGTTTCATTGGACATGCTTTGCATTCATAAGAAGAATTGATCCGATATAAGATCATAGCACTAGAACACGCATACACATTGATAGTTCTCTATTGCATATCATGTTTGTAATTGCTGATTTCGCGTGTGCTATCCAGTTCTGTAATATCGCTTATTACTGCAGTATTTATTCTGTACTCCATCACATTTAACAGCACGTAATGGTCAAGGTAGGTGCCACCATATCAACTTGAGGTAATGTAGATGCTTCTTCATGTATTAACCTGAAGCAGCTATTTTGTGGGGTCGAAAGTTTGTGGGGTGCTGTGTGTTAATTTCTCCAACCCATGCGTCAGGTACTCATTTCAGGTATGTCAACTGAAGAAACGGTCGTGTAACGACCCGCAGTGTTCGTGTGTGTGTGTGTGTGTGGAGATGGTTTCGAATCTTTCACGCTGTAACCCGGTGATAGTAAGCAAGGTCACTCACAATCTTTATCTAATAATAACTCCAGCCAGACAGACCATTGCAACTCGGTATTGGTTTGTCAGAAAAGCACAGCTTGTGTAGGTTTCCGATTATGTCTATCAAATATTGCTGCTCTCTCACGATTTCCGTTAATCCGGCAGTCTTTGGCTGTGTGTGTCTATGACACATAGTGAATAACGTAGCTGTGTATTCCTATGAGACACAAGAAAAAATTATTTTCTTCTCACCGTACCCTGGGGCAAACCTCGAACAGTGGACTTGCTCTGTTCATTGTCAAGATTACCGGAACAGGAAACATGTATTGAGTTACTGACTTCCGTGAGCTAGAGTCAAGTGTTTCCTATAATATCTCCCAGTGATGAGATTGTCGGTTGCTTTTCTTGTTTTATAAATTGTCTCAATTTTATTTCGGGATGTGTTCTAAATTAACAGAATATCTATCTCTCCATCCATCCATCGATCCATCCATCTATTCATCCATCCATCCATATATATCTCTATCTAAATACCTATCTATCTATCTTTCTATCTGTCCTTCAGTTTTATATATACTATCTAGTCTGTCCACCAGTCTGTTTATATATCTATATGTCTATATATTTGTCCATATGTCTCTATCTTTAGCATGTGTCTATATATATATATATATTATAATAATATAATATAATTAATATTTATATGAGTATATATATATATATATATATATAGTTTTAAGTGAATTTTCAAAAATGGATGTAACAATGGCGATCATCACTTGTGGTGGACGAATACACGTATATATATATATATATCTGTTCGTCTGTCTGTACGTGCTCTCAGGAACAACTTCGTCGCTGAGACAACATTGTCATCAAGCCTGCAGACAATGGTAACGCGATTATTGTCTGCCGCAAGGAGCTATACCGACAAGAGCGCCAGGCACATTGTCCAATCCCTTGTTCTACGGGGCAAATACATGTTAGAAAAATGAAAGGCTATATTGTAGACCACAACGACACCGTCTCTACCACCATCAAATGTTGGATAGGTGACAACCTTCACCCTGCTCCAGCGGCTGCTCTATGTCTTAAGGAAAGCAGCGTGGTTAGGCCTGTATTCTATATGCTATCTAAAATTCACAAATCTTCTATCCCCGGCAGACCTATTGTCTCTACGTGTTCTTGCCCTACTTACTGAGTTCGGACTCCCTGGATGTTGTCTTTCAACAATGATGTCATTCTCTTCGTCACCGACTCCTGTGTAGTGTTAAGGAGATCTTTCTCGAGAAACCTCACGAAATGATGGACTTCTTTCGCTGTCGCCTGACAGGGTCGTGAAGTCTGCCCTGTGTCGAATGTGTAGACTCTCCCGCCAGGACACTCTCTTGATCAGTCGGAGGTCTTCTCCCTCTGACACGATCGAACGTGTTCTCACTTTCTACACTCATAAATCTGCTTTTCGTCATGTCCTACTTCGTCACCTTCCTCCTCTCTTGTTGGATTCTAATAAGCGTGAAACGTTCGGCAACACCCCCCCCTCCTCCGTGGCTGCATACATCCGTCAGAAAAACCTTAGGGATGTACTGCTCCAACACCATCATCACCATTGAAAAGAATTTTTGATGTGTGTCCCGTAACATCGTCTATGTCGTCATCTGCAAGCGCTGAACCATGTCATATAGATGAGACCGGTAGGAGACGCTGACCGACTCTGCAAACACTTCATCATCATCATCAAGTGCCGTCTCCGCAACGAAGGTTGGCTGCAGCGTATCTCCAACATCTCCTGTCTCTTGTCTTGGTGGTGCACTCTGCTAGACTGTAACCTGTCCAACGTGTGATGTTAGTCTCCCACTTGTATCTCTGTCTACCTCTTGCTCGCTTCCCTTTGACTTTACCCTCAAATGCGGTGTCATGTCTTTTAATGTGTACAAAGTATTTTATTTGCCTGATCTTTATTTCTTCATATTAAGTGCATTTAATACCTCTTTATTTTTTTCTTCCATTTCCATGATGTTCTCCCTATTCTTCTATATACCCACATCTCAAAGGCATCAATTTTGTCTTATAATTGTTTATTTAGTGTCCATGTTTCTGATCCATACATTAATATGGAATAGATGTAGCATTTTATAATTCTCATTTTTAACTTGTTTGTAATTTGTTTAGATATTAATAATTTCCTCATGTCATTGAAGGTACTTTTAGCAATTAGCAAACACTTACATAACATCAAACATCAAATGGATTATCCTGTTGAGGTCCACATCAATGGTACAGGCTATCGGGGCACCCTGGATATTCAGATGACGGTCATCTACGCACAGTTCTCTGACGACCGGACCCGTCTCACGCTTGAGAACCGCTATATATATATAGCGTGACCTTAGTGAACATATAATACAGATTTCAAAAGAACACTGAGCCAACATACTCATAGAACAGGAAATATTCGCAGCATTATCATGAGTGATTTACGGACTGAGATCTGAGCACCAATGGTCATGTCCGGTGTGCAAAGAGGATAATCAACATACATAATACCTAACACATAAACCAACTTAAGATTTAATTTAGATAAATTTTAAATCAAGAAATAGAGGAAATCTTCTCAGCAGACGTGGGAGGCAAATTTGCAGCGGTAAAATGTCTAGGGAACTGCTTAAATCTTCAACAACAGGAATAAGAGAACAGAAAATAAATACTTAAAAAGGCGCTTGGTAAATGAAGACATCTTGAAACTAAGAGATGGATCCCGTATTCAGCCCCCCCCACCCCCTTCTTAGAAAATCAGAACATACATTTTAGAACTAGGAATGTAGAAAAAAATAAGGTTCCCCCCCCCTCTTTCCAACACCAACCTTTTTAAACGTATATAAACAAAATGATCATCGGCGTTCTCATTTAAAAAAAGCCATTAGAAAAGATAATTCTGCAGTTCTGTACGTGAAGTAAGAATTACATACGGACATGCTGCATCCCTGTCTGTACATGATATACTTACATAACAAATGCCGTTACCCTGTACATGATATAATTGCATAAAAAATGATGTTACCCTGTACATGATATAATTACATAACAAATGATGTTACCCTGTACATGATATAATTACATAAAAATGATGTTACCCTGTAGATGATATAATTACATAACAAGTGATGTTACCCTGTAGATGATATAATTACATAACAAATGATGTTACCCTGTACATGATATAATTACATAAAAAATGATGTTACCCTGTACATGATATAATTACATAAAAAATGATGTTACCCTGTAGATGATATAATTACATAACAAGTGATGTTACCCTGTAGATGATATAATTACATAACAAGTGATGTTACCCTGTAGATGATATAATTACATAAGACAATGCTGACACCCTGCACGTGATGTAAGAATTATAAGAATATGTGCATAAAACATTAAGCATATTCAACACATGGAAGTACTATTCTTTACTCTGTCAATTTTGTAAAAGGATGTATTTTCTTGTACATTACACTTACACAATAGCACATTCATACATACTATTTTCTTGGAATCTCGTATTACGAGACAACAGATCAAATGGTTTGCACACATCATCAGACTACATCAGACAACCTACCACAGCAAGCTATGCTACACAGATACAGTGAAAGCAGACCTAGAAGGTCTACCACGGAAAAAATAAACCAAAATAAAAGTGGCGATAAAGTCTATAATATACTCAGCAAACACGTGGGCCAATCCAGAAATTATTCTACCCCTGACGCTGAAAGGCAACAAAGGTTAAACGAATAGACAGACAGATAGGAAGACAGACAGACAGGAAGACAGACAGACAGGAAGACAGACAGACAGACAGGCAGACAGATAGACAGACAGACATATAGATAGATAGATAGAATAGCCCATTCGGAGGTTTAACAACCCGTTCGGTTAAGTATGTATCGTGCCAGTCCATATATATGTACAAGACATTTGGACATCTTCGTGAAGTTTGGCTTTCCGTAGTTAATAAATCAAATTAAAATTGTCATATTATATTCAGTAGTAATGTAAACGTATGCAGATTTCCTTCGGAAGGTATGAATGCAAATCTAAGCACATGCTATATCTTGTCTGTATTGTTAATCAATTGAACATATCTCTGCGTCCATAGAAGAATGCTTTAACGAAACATCTACGCTGTGTGGATGTTGTCTATGAATTTAGAGTTAAAAGCATGTCTGGAGCTTTCCAATACAACCTGTTTAGATCGAATGCGATTAAGATCAATAACGTTTAAAATAGAAAGACAAAGATTGGAAGATTCATATGCTTGAGAATGTGAACGTGACGTGTGAAGTGTATACTTTCACCGTTTAAAAGTCATTGTAGTCCAGTTGTGTTTGTATCTGGGTTATCACCATCTGAGCTCCAATTTTTTTTATAGAGGAGCACAACATGGATCAATAATAATGTCATTCGATTCGATAAACAAGAGAATTTGAAAACTTAGTACATACAATGTGTACCAAATCGGAATATTTTAGATATTTTTACAGAGTAGCTACAGTCTCCCATCGTTATTTAGTTATTCCTCTAGGGTCAAAGACAGCACACAGGGCGGATGGCATAGATTTCCATGTTTCTCGTTTCAGTGTAATTTGTTTTAGATTTTCATTGTTTCTGAAACCGATTGTGAAACGTTCTCTTGTAAGGCATTCTGTTAAAATGTTCATTTATGTCGCACAGTCCTGGAAAAGTATCATGCATGAATGCATACCGGTATAATGTTCATATATATATATATATATATTAGGGCTGTACCGGATTCAAATTTTTGAAATCCGGCCGGATACAGATTTGGCCGGATTTATGAAGTGAAATCCGACCGGAGCCGGATTTACACATAAAAAAATAAAAATTAAATAACGTACTACATCACTTGACTTAGGTGAGCGGAGTCACTCGACTGTTATCACTGCGGTTCATTACTATAGACATGACAATGATAATATATACTCATATTAAATCATTTAAATGTAAAATAATTACATTTACATTAGACTAAGCAATATTAAGTTCCATAAGTTCAAGGTGAAACATAATACATAAGCACACATAATGCTAATTTAGTAATTTTAATTTATAATTTTCAGTTTTTAGTTTGCACATTGTTTTCAGCTGGCAAATTGGCAGCTCAGTAACAACTCACAACAACAGTACAATGAACAGATTGAATTTATTGGAATACATTCATTCAGTACTTCCACTATTTCAGTCAATCAGCCTTCATTATGACTGTGAAGTTGAACTCTCAGAGTCAAGAAGGGACGAGTTGTATTTCAGGAAAATCAACGTCTCCAAATTTTGTGGTACACGGCTACTGCGGTTGTCAGTGATGATATCTCCTGTAGTACTGAACAGCCTTTCCTATGGCACACCTGTAGGTGGTAGTGCAAGAAATGCCTGCGCCAGTCTTGCCATACTTGGAAATCTTTGCTTATTGGCATTCCACTATGAAACTGGATCTGACTGTCGAGTTTGAAGTGACTCTGACAGGTACTGTGTCACCTCAGTGTTAATGCTGTTGCCTTCGGCACTTGCAGAACGATCAGCGGTGGGATTTTCCTCGACAAATGTGTCAAAACAGCTCCATAGGCTGGACTCGTACTGTGTGCCAGTGCTCACAGAAGTCAAAACACTAGTAGTACTACTAGTAGCTGATGGATCCTGTGGACTGACTGTGTTTGCTGAATCAGTAATGGGGTTAGCTGCTAACATCAGATGGGCTCTTGCATCACTTCTGCCACGTTCAGAGAAGAAGCACAGCTTGAATCGAGGATTCAGTAGTGTGGCACAGGTGTAAATACTGTTAGGTTCATTGTCCGCATTTATGCTGCTGACAGCTTCAAGTAGGGCTGCTTTCATAGTTTTGATTCCAGCGTCACTAGCTTCTTTCTGGAGGAAAGCCATGAGTGTTTTCACTAATGGGATAATAACTGCTATTGATGCCGGAGCTGCACTTATTTCACGTGTGAGTTCTTCAAATGGTGCCAAAGTAGCTACCACATTCTCCGTCCTGCCCACTGCTGTGTCGTTAGCCCAGTTACCGAATCAATTTCAACACAGTACAGGCTGATGCTGTGCCGTTGTTCTAACAGACGTTGCAGCATATAGAACGTTGAGTTCCATCGTGTTGTCACGTCCTGGAATAGCTGATGTTGTGTTAGGCTTAATTCAATTTGAAGTTCATGCAAACGATTAGTTGCTTCCAAAGAGTGTTTGAAATATCCTATCATTTTCTTCCAGTACTGATGACGTCAGCAACATACTTTAGACTCAAAAGACCATCACGCGCACATAGCTGCAGTTGATGTCCAAAGTTTTGGCCCGGTCCCATGCCTGCACAATTGACTGCTTGGTACTGCTGCTTACTTTGTGCAAACACGGATTCATCATAGATGTGGTCGCCACGTCAATACACTGGCCTCCGGTGATGCTTTCTTTTCCATAATTTTGTCATAGCTTTTCCTGTGCATCGATCGCAAATGGGTCTACATTGATGATGTTGAGGAGTCGTTGGGACGATCTGATCGTCCAGGCGATAACTGTTTGTCACACAACTTACATATCACCTCCGCTGAATCATCGTCTTTAATCTTGAAGTAATCCGAAACGGCGCTGTATGACCTAGATTTTGATGCCATTTTATTGTATCAGCAAGACCACAGAAATTTACGAAAATACGAAATATTCAAGTCCCACAAACTCATAAAGTAATGCACCATTAAAATTCAAAATGAGTGTTTATTTCTTAAAATTCTTATTTACATCAGCGAGAAATAGTAAACAAGGAAGTGCTACTGTGCTATTGCCTAAGATTCGGCTTGGCCTCATGAAACATGTATAGAAAATTCACGTGACTAGGCAAAACAAATCCTGCCTAAATCCGGCAAAATATGACCGGAGCCGGAGCTGAATTTGTAAAAATTGTCGGATTCCGGATTTTCCGGAGCCGGAGCCGATATCCGGTACACACATCTAATATATATATATAAAGATATATATATATATATATATATATATATATATATATATATATATATATAGGTTAGAAATCATCAAGATAACCTTGAACAAACATGGACTAAATGCGGCCACGGCAACATATCTGACCTTGGAACGACAGCTTAAGCTACCACCCCAACGCTTAACGGCAAGTGTGAATGTGAATCAACCAATATTTATATACATATATATATATGTATATATATATATATATATATATATATATATATATATATATTAATCCATTAGAATAACCATACATGCAGGCATATCCTTAAAATCTTCATAAATATCTGACAACCCTGGGAAAGAATCATCCAAGATGTCACCATCTATATTGTTTTTTACAATTGTCTAGGAGTCACGAAGGAATGCCATTCAGGAAATCACGTCTTGATTTTTTTCTTAGAGTGTCTCATCGATGCATTAATAATTATGTAATTTTAATTATACATTTCAAATCATTTGGGAGTCCAGTCTGGATCGCAACGATATTTTCTATGTCACGTGATGACAAACCAACCAGTAATCAGACAAATTAAAACGTCGTTCCATTGTATGCACGTGATTACCGCCGGTTGGCCCAGTCAATACTTGCATTCGCACTCTATCCGCCGTCCCAAGAGATTAGAACAAAAGGTTCATTACCAAACGACAATATACTGTAGTAGTTCAAGAATTTCCAAACAGTTCAAAATAGAAATGTAAATGTAGGTACTGTAGCGGAAATGTGCCGTCGGGAATGAAGATGACTCTGTGTAATAACCGCAGAAATTATTATCTGGGGTGGTCAGTTCCCTTTCTTACTGTATTTACCTACCCACAATCGTGCATCAGGTACACATTTTACGGTTGGGTCAACTGAAAGATCGATCATTTCATGTATGTGTGCCTGGACGTGATATTGTAGGTGATCAACCATATAGTTCTGTTCAATACAATCTTGGTATAGTGAATTCTCATTATTCAATACAATCTTGGTATAGTGCATTCTCATTATCCAATACAATCTTGGTATAGTGCATTCTCATTATCTATAAAAATATTGGTATACTGAATTCTCATTATCATCCAATACAATCTTGGTATAGTGCATTCTCATTATCCAATACAATCTTGGTACAGTTCATTCTCCTTATTCAATAAACCTTGGTACACTGTGTTACATTTTGTGTTCTAATTATTCAATGCATTCTTTGGTTCAGTGCATTCTCATTATTCAATACAATCTTGGTACAGTGTGTTCTCAATTAGATGCGTCAAACCTCATTTAATATCTCAATACCATATCTCTCTATATGATGTGCCGTTTGTGGAAAATTTGTCCTCACTGCCACGCTGTAACTCTGTAACCTGAGCTCTGTACAATTAATCCAAATTACATATATCCTCAATACCCTAGCCTAGCAATAATCATGTTTGCATTCGATTTAAGATTTTAGATGACCGGCATGATTGTATCACTTAAATTTCAGCATTACCTGCTTTTTCTTGCATCGGCACATATCTTTGACATGTATACAAGTTGAAAATGTTGTTTGTCTGAAGAATATACTTTACAGTAATTAAACTATCGCATGCAGTTTCCGTGAGTTATTGTGCATCAATAATGAGCGTTAAAATTGGTTCAACATAGTATCCGGATAATAAAGCAAACATGAAACAATTTACGAACTATACTTCTTCTTTTTCTTCTTCTACTTCGTTCATTCTCAAACTCCTGCTGGATCTCCATTGTAGCAAGACCATTGTCCTACTATATTTCTAGCAGGATGTAGTCCAGAGAATGGAAATACTTTGCGTCGCCGATTTTTTTGCGCCAATGGCCCGACACATCCATCATCAGCGGGACGAACTATTCAACTATTCGATGTATCACACTGTCTAGCAAAATGGTGATAATGGTACTTCTAAATATTTTAAATGCTACGTTAATGGAAACTTCTATGAGCGGAATTGGTTGGAATAGTTAAGAAAGACTTGACAAGCTATAGAAAAAATCAATCCGCATTAGATAATAGCAACAATGAGAAGTTAATGCATATCGTAAGATGTATTCAAAGAAGTTTTGAGAGAGGGACTGTCAGTTACATCAACTAGAGTCAAATTGTCCCCGAAGCAATGTTGAATTCGAACATGTTAGAAACAAAGATGTACATTCAACAGGTATACTGTTTCCCAGCATACATCCTGTTAATTTACATGGGCTAAAAAATGAACGCAGAAGAAGATTAATAGTAGAAAATTATTTATAGCATAAACGTGACTAAAGCTTGATAGCTATAACAAAGATATGCGCACTTATTTTGCACCTCGATCATGACATGTCATGGGGAATTTCCTTTTCCATGCAAGCAACATTGGTGCTAATTAATCAATTTAAAAAAAAATGTAAACAGCTCTGCTTTCATATGCAATGATATTTGTGATCATTTTTATAACAAATGCAGGGTTCAATACTTTTGTATATTGTCTCCAGCATTTTTTATACGTTATTCTTAAGCACAACTGATGAACCCATTTCTTACATTTATCTATCGTCTTATCTCTGCATGTGCTGTGAGGCGCGCATGATTGAATGACGATAGGTTTTCGGGTTACACTGTGCAATGTCAGAGCAAAACGTTGGTAACTCCATAAATCCACCCTCTTCTTGTTCTTCCTCTGTATCATGTATAATATCTAGAGTTGCTGCATATTTTGTAACGTCCGCTTAAAAAGTTCATGGCTATGTCCTTGACAATGAGTTCATAAATTGCGTATAAGCCGTATTCTGACTGCAAAGTTCCTTGACCACCTTGGGTATCGCATTATCATTTTATGTGGTACTTGATATGCCAGTGTCTTTTATGGGATCTCCATTTCTGAGATGCATTTCTTCTTTTTACTCACAGGATGTTGCTACATTTTCTTGATGCTTGATTAGAAAACTGGCCTCACAGCACGTGGGGCATTCCCATAAGCGCTCCGCCCTTTGTTCCAGCAGCCATTCGACTCGATGGTGTTTCTAGTCCAATGCAGTCGAAACAGACTTCGACATCAGGGCACAACTCTGGCCCTTGCGACAGGTTTCTTTGTTGTTCCGCCCACCCACGCCGTGCCCGTAACTGGTTCAAGCACAACTTCGGCCTGTCGGAACAACATGGTAACTGTTATCGAAAGTTACGACTACGGGATTGTATAGATGACGTGTCATGAAGTTTCTATAAGAAGATAATCTCAATATAAAGGCATGTCATCTACTAAGGTTTTCTGTTGCATGGTTGGTTTGTATAGTGAGCCATTGGTAAGACCCACAGACACAACCGCATGCACAAAAACCGCATGCTTATTTTTTTTAAAACTTAAGAGCGCAATGTAACTGTGTTTCGCGCAGTGTCATCCCATGTATCAGGACTCATCCCATGTATCAGGACTCATCCCATGTATCAGGACTCATCCCATGTATCAGTTATTATGCTTCATTATGTTAGTGTAATCGTTAGGGAGTCATCTATCACTTCTTTAAAAAAGATATAACTTATATGAAGTACACTATGTTTCGTATAAGCGGGGCACCAATTTGTCCATTCATAAAGGAAAACTATTGAACATTTTATTATTGTACAAGTTTATGTACACACATCAAGTAGCCCAGAGGAGGACATCGAAAATGTATATGAATAATTAGACATTGCAATGAGACAGTGTAAATGTCATGAAGTAACTATAGCGATAGGGTACTTTAACGCACAAGTAGGTTATTCACGGAAAAGTAAGTGACTGGAAGATTTGGTTTAACAGTTAAGAACGAAATTGGTGACTTATTGATAGAGTGGGCATATGCAAATAATTTAATAATAGGGAATACATGATTCAAGCAATGTCCAAGAAGACTGTGTGCATGGATTAGCCCAGGAGATAATACACGAAATCAAATTGATTACATTTTAGTCTCTAAAAGAAATATAAACAGCAGTCTATCTATGAAAACAAGACCAAGTTCTGACTGCAACAGTGATCACATAATACTGATGGGGAAATTATGCATACGATTTATGAAAATCAAGAAATAACCAAGAAATATGAAATTAGAGTTAACAGTATTAAAATAAAATGCTGGCATTAAAGAAGGATACAGCATAATTGTACAGAATAGTAACAATGCTATTGCAAAGATTCAGAAAATTAAAGATAAATGGCACATGCTAAAATGTTCGATAAACCAAGCATCTAGAGATAATACAAAAAGTAAAAACATACATAAAAACAAAAATGGATGACAGAAAAAAATATTAGAATTGATGAGGACCAGAAGGAAAAAAATAATCACAAGATAGAGAAAAATCCGAAAATTCATAAGGAGATCATAGATAAATGCAAAGTAGCAAAAGAAAGCAGGAAGAACAAGAAATGCACGGAGATCGAATCACATTACAATTAAGACACACCATTACTACATAAACAATTTGACGTGATAACAGGGAAAACAACGGAAACAGTTACTGGGTGTCTAAAATCTAAGACATGGCAGTTGTTAGTTGGAAAAGATCATATGGTATAGATATGGTTAGAATATGTCACAGAAATATATGCTGACAATAGACCCGAGATAAACATACAATATAACGGCGTAGGTCCATGAAGTAAAGGATGATCTAAGGCAAATGAAATATTGTAAAACCCTAGGACCAGACAATATCACGTTATAGAAATTAGTCGCTTTAAGAGACTTTGGAGTTGAAATAATTACACAATTTCTGAATGATATATATAACAGCGAACACATACCCGATGATTTAATGAGATTCATATTTATAGCCTTACGTAAGAAACCAGGGAAAACCGAGTGTGAAGAACACCTTACAATCAGTCTGATGAGCCAATTCTACCTCTGTTTTTAGACTACACAAAAGCATTTGATAAAGTGAAACATAATGACGTTATGTACATGTTAGAGAATTTGAACATCAATGGTAAAGATTTAAGAATCACTAAGAACATGTTAGTTAGTTAGTCTGTCGTCGTTTCATTATCACTGCAAACTGGACACGTTCATAGTTGCTCCGATCTCTCCATGAGAGTATCCACCACTGCACTTCTGCTCACAGTACAGGTCCTCTGCTGGTTGACCATCATTCTTCTGTCCCCTCCAAAATGTTCACTTTTAGAAACACCATTTTCAATTCCTGATTATTATTCCTGGATATTGAAAAGGAATCATCATCCACATTAGTCTCCCTCTCAGGTTCTGTATCTCTTAAGGAGTTTAAAACGTCAACTTGATCCACTGTTCCATCGCCCTGTGCCCCACTAGCGCATGACGCCAATTGATCGGCTCTTTCATTGCCTCGAACACCCATATGTCCCGGCATGAAAATAAATGTAGCTATTTTCAAACTAGCTTTTCTCAAGGCATCAATCCACTGTTCGTGAAAAGACCCACTTGTACCTTCCTAATGATACTCATACAGTCACTCAAGATGCAGACCCATGTTACCTTCTGTGTGCCTACCCGCTCAAATACCCTGGTTATGCCCTACGAGAACATGCTACTCCTAGTCACAGCAAAATACGTAATCTCCTCCCTGATGATCTTACCAGGGCACTGAGCTGGTCTGTGAAGCCGAAACACTGCGAACATGTCTAATCACAGATCCATCTGTATATATAATCACATCCACCTCTTTGACATTCTCACTGACCAAAGCCTGCACCTCTTGCTCCACAGCCGTGGGACACCATTCTCTGCATTCCCTGCTAATTGATATTACTACTCTCAAACACGTTTCGAAATCTGTGGGTAGAAATATCCATACCGTACATGCTGCCACATCTTGCAATCTGCAAACTATTTGTATGAAATCATCAGTACCTCCCATCCACAACTTCCCTCTCTCTTAAGTATGCTACCTTTATCTTTCTGTATTTCGGAATGTAATGAATGTTCTTTCTGCATGTATCTGAAGGTACCCGCATAAAGGTACATGAATAACATGTAATGGAAACAAATAGCAGCAATAACAGTATAACATAAATTTGGTCCCTTTCAACAAATATAACACGGAGTTAGACAGAGTTCTGTACTTTCATCATGTTTGTCGTCTTTATAGAGTGAAAACATCATTCGTACAATAGTTGACATCCCAGCAATATCAATGGAAGGAAGTAACATAAATATAATTGAAATATGCAGATGACACTGTTCTGATTGCTAAAAGTGAGGAAGACCTTCAAGAATTAATGAATGTAGTAGTGATAGAATGTAAAGAGTAAGACCTCTATCTAAATATCAAGACAACAGAAGACATTGTTATTTAAAGGAAACAAAATACCATAACTTTCAAGAGCAAAGTGAATGATATAGTATTAAAACAGGTCCACCAATTCAAGCACATAGGTAAATTTATTACAACAGATTGAATGTCTTGTTAAAATCGATCTTTATTGTGATGTGGTTAGTCAAGTACGGAAACATTTGCCTAAACTTCAAGGCGATTTGGTGTCGTTAGAACGAACCTTGTTCAATACCCGTTAGTCTAAAGATTTATTAATTCAAACTCCTCATTCCTACTTTAATTTATTTGTATACACGTAAAAGATATAACATGGGGATAAAGAGAAACAGGTAACTACTAATCAATAAAGGTACTGTCATTTGTTATACTCAAACCAGACGTAATCATCACAAGTTACAAGTATAACACGTTTAAATAAGAAGCACCCTAGATATGTAATGAATGACAATATGGTGTAACAATCTAGAAAGAAACATTCGAAATAGCTGTGACTGCCAGGATAAACTTGAGCCTGGTATGGAAACCGAACAGTCTATACATTAATTAAGATCAAAATATACACATCACAATCCTAGATATTTCTGTGTTTGGATGTGAGGTCTGTGGCACTTATTGCAGATTTAGACAAGATTAATGCGTTTGAGAGCAGGTGTTGCAGACGTATGTTAGATATTTGTTTTAAAGAATGTAAAACGAGTGTAGATATAAATTCTCAATGACCGGTAGATAGCCAGACATGTCGGAAATGAAACAGCTAGGGGTAAAATACGATAAAAATGAATACAAGTAAATTCAAGAAGGAAGCCAGAGGGTAAATTAAAAATTGTAGAGAGTATTCTCTGGCTTCCTTCTTGAATTTACTTGTATACGCAATTATTAGAAGCAAAATTGTACTGTCTATTAAGTTATCCATTTTTACAAGTAAACATGTTGGCCCTTGTAGAACTAATACGGATGTTATATATTATATGTTTGTTGATAATGAGAATACTTCAATACCTGTGCGTTATTGTACATGTCTGCTCGTTATTGTTATAATAGTCCTTGTTTTGGAGATACGGTTAGTCATGTACGAAAAACCCGTGTACGAGAGTTGCTAAGCGATTTGGTGCTTTTAACGGACTGGTTCATTTCCCGATAGTCTTGATAAAAATGAAGGAGCTTCCAGGTCGGCAGAAATCACTATTAAGTGTTCTATTATTCGTGTTGTTTAAATATGTAACGAGAGGTTGAGTGCGTAAGAAGAATATGGCATGTCTGTTCCTATTCATGTTTACCGCTAGGCTTCATGAGGAGCCGCTAGGCTTCATGAGGAGCCGCTAGGCTTCATGAGGAGCCGCTAGGCTTCATGAGGAGCCGAAGTCTTCATTCTTTAGTTAACTGTGATGCCGCTGCCCTAGTGCAGCCTTGGTTTTCTAGTATTTCTCTGATGTAATATATCCATCTTCGTCAGGGTCTTCCCTGTTTCTCTTTTCAGATGATATGTTATTGAAGGCTTTCAATAGAATGCAATCTGGTTCCATTCTGATTAGGTGGTCGAAACATTTGATCTTTTGTGCATCTATGTATTATTTGCTCGATATTGTTGTCACCATATTTATTATAATTCCTTTGTTATAAAACTGAGTTTGAGGAAGAGGTAGATGGAGTTTTGTCAAGACATTCGATATATTCTGGACAAGAATATATGGCATTCTTGATATCACTGAATGTTCATTGAGTGATTCTTCTCGCTCATTCTAACGGTTGAGGATATGGTTGTTTGACAAGATTCTTGGACAATGTTTACAATGTAGCATCCTAACAACTCATGCATGTTTTAGGTATTATTATTGTTACATTATGACATTACTATTAAAGTTACAATATTGTATTATTATTATTGTTACATTATGACTTTACTATTATTGTTGCATTATGGCATTATTATTGAAGTTATATTATGACATTATTATCATTGTTAAAATATTAAATTATTATATTTATTGTTATTAATTTTTTTCTAGGGTTCTGTGTTAACCAGGTGTCCTTGCAACCTGACTATACCAATGAATTCTTGATGTTTAGTTGACATTGAGTATATGTTTTTATAGAAAGTACAGCGAATGATACCATAGTGATGCGACTAAAAAGTTTCAGAAACAATTTCAAATTTCTTTACCGATTCCGCAACGTCTCAACAACATTGAAAGTTGGCAAATGTGCTAATTAATAGAAAGAGTTTGTTTCTTAAAATTGCATATAACTCAAATAATTACCGTCTTTGTCTACGAGGCTTCTAAAAACATGGCACAGCGCCGATAATTGGAGTCTCAAAACATTTCACAGCGCCTATAATTGGAGTCTCAATCATTGAACAGCACTGAAAATTGGAGTCTCAAAACATTGCAAAGATCTGATAATTGGGATCTTTTCAATGTGGATCTCATAGCAGCAATCTAAAGATAGGGATGAAAATAATTGTTTATATAATAAGCTGCATCAATAATTAGGTGGGGTGGTCAATTCCCTTTCTTGCTTCCCCAATACTTGCGGCAGTTACCCATTTACAGCTGGGTCAACTTGAGCAGTAGCATTGTCAGACGGAAATCACAAATCACGACCCAGATTGTTTTGCCCCTTCCTGGTTTCGAACATTATACGTTCTAACCCGCTGACAGTAAGCAAACTCACTATCACCTAGGCTACCGCGTTCCTCTGTGTCTTTTAAGTATAAAATAAAGTTCTGGTGAAACGTCATGATCGCACACAAGGATACAAGAACTGAGTTGCTCGTAACTCAGGGAATTTAATTAAAGAACATTGCTTAAATAAAATATATTCTTCATTTTTACTGCAAAATATGCATTGCGACACATTGAAACTAATACACGATGCAGATAATTTCAGGAATATTAATCACATTGATGCCCAGCAACAGGTTTTAAACAGATAAATGTTGTGAAACTCACTATAATACAGCTTATGTAGTGATAATGAAGACTTTCTTGATAAATCATCTGAGATGATTGATTTCTTTCGTAGACGTTCGTTCCCTGACAGTGGCCTATCATCGGCATGGCTTAGTGTCCATAAGTTATCTCGACTTTATACCTTGACTAATGCTCAGGGTACATCATCATCTTCTGATAGAGTTCATATTGTCTTTACTTTTCATCCCAATAGCTCTACTGTCCGTCGAGTGTTGTTCCAGCATTATTTCCTTCATCAGTCTGAATCTGAAACTCGTGCCGCTGTCCAAGACTTTCATTTGGTTGCCTATAGACATGACAAACATTTTTAATGACATCTTGGTGCACAGTCACCTCAGGTACCTTCCTATGTTCCTGCTCATTGTGGCACTATTCTTTGCAAATGCGGAAGTTGCTACACTTGTTCCGATGAAGTACAGATCCGATCTGTTTCATTTCCTAAGACCACTTTTACAATCGATGATGCCTTTACATGTGAATTCCGTAATGTAATTTACGAGATTATATGCTAACGTTCTGACAAGAAGTATATAGGTGAAACAGGCTTACGATTGAGTGAACGCTTCTGTAGACATCTTCATGCTATAACACACAGAGAATCTATCCCTGTCGCCATTCATTTCAATGGTGATGGTCATCAAGATGCCCTGTATATCCAGGTCACTACCTCCAGACCTGCGCCACGGATGACAGATCTAGGTATGCTCCTGAAAATCAATGTATTTTTGAGTTTGGTACACTATAGCATTTTTGACTTAATTCAAAACATTCATTTGTTTAAATTTGTGTTTGTGTGGTTCTTATTGTATTGCTATCCATGTTGTATTGGGTAATAATTTGTTATATCTGTTATCATATCGCTTCCAATTTGCAACACAGATCCGCTTCCATAACTATATGTTTCCATATATATTTCTGTCACCTTACACTTCGTATTGTTTATATGTCACTAGTTTATTCATGTTACAGTGTATCTAGTGCCTCTGTGGTGCTAACAATGTTTCTACTGTTTTCATTAGTTTTCACTGTTTGTTGCACATAATCTTGAGAAAGACGTGACGTTTCGAAACGTTGAAAATGTTTCGTGTATTGTAATGTGCATGTTGTCTTTCTTACTACTTACAACCCCTTAGTTTTAGTGATAGTTCGTCGTATCCAGTGCATTTTTCTAGAAACATGTGTTCTACTTAAGTACTATACTACTCATAAACTGTTTTCACAATAATGCAATTATTCAGTAATTAAAACACATGATAATTCCGGTAAATGTTTTTACACTGTAAAACTCGCAATACGGTGTAATAATAAGACAATTAATTAGTGAACTATGTTCAGAAGCTATTGTTACTTTGTTTTATCAATTTCCAAATCTTTCTCCATAATAAGACAATTATTTAGTGAACTATGCTCAGACAATAAGACAATTATTTAGTGAATTATACTCAAAAGCTATTGTTACTTTGTTTTATCAATTTCTAAATCTGTCTTCTATGAACGAAAATCATTATTTCTAGATATAAATCAATAGCAAATTCAATGTAGCCAAAATGTCTCCTCTTAACAAAATCCTTCTGAACCTGATGGCAATCTTTATTTTCGTTAGATTTATAGAAAACTAACACCCATTTTACGTTCTGTCTTGGAATTGGGAAGCTTCGAAATGGGACATATTTGTTTCTTCTGGAATTTCCCGTCCTAATGGATAATCTTAGCTACTCAAGTTCATCGCATTTTCTTTACGAGAAAATGCTATCGAATTCTCAGTTATGTTTCAGTTTAGTTGTCTTTTGTTTTTTATTGTCCGTTTGACCTTCAAAGAAACCTGTTATAGTAATGCTGTGCTTTAGAAGAATGCAGTGTTAAACAGGATTTGTGTTGTCGCAGGCTGAAATCGATGTTTTCATTAGAACAAACGGTAATTGTGCTGAAATGCAAACAGTTTTGCAATGTAATTACAGTTATCGTGCCGGTATGAATTCATTCAAACATTTTGATATTGCTGTAAAAAGTGGTTTTATTGAAGTCATGAATGTAGGACCTGGAAGTGAAGTGTGTTGTAAGAAATGACTGGGAGATAGTAATTAAAAGAAAAGTTATTAATGAAAACAGAACAGAACAGTAAGTTAGCACGTGCTGAACAGCATAAGGAGTATGAGATGAGAACAGATAGACGTCTCCCGTATAATATGATGATGATACGGTTTTCAACTAATTTAGTCTTGAAAAGATTTGCATAGTGTGGTCTAAAGCGGCCGCATTGATACCACATGTGATACCAATATGGACTGAAGTCAATGAATGAAGAGGATAGCTTTAGTTTAAATCAACATTATTGGGGAATAAAAGAGAAAATATGGCATACGTAGGTGAAGCTTTTTCTGGAACTGAAGGGCTTCATAGATCACACATTTCAGTGACGTCATCGGTTATGTAGCCTGCCTACTGACTGAGATCTACAATATCTGCTCAACTATCATTACTAAATACCACCAACACAAACACTCTCTATACAGACACAATACAGCCGCAGGACGAACAAGTGGAAACTCAGAACATCGGGGAACGAATAATCACGTTAATACTGACTGAGAGGATGATCCAGTCGTAACATATGATGTCGTAGAGATAACGAAAACAAGTAACGGTTTGATTTCATTGTACTCGTGTTTGGCCATATGTAACCGCCCCACCATATTTTGCAGTTAGTCTTATACACTGTACGACCTTAAGAATTCATATTTTGGTTTTTTGATAGGTAGATTCAAATTGATTTAATCTATTCAAATTGATAGGTAGATTGGAAAATGCACAAAACGTTTTCTTTTTGTTGCTATATAGTATTTCATAAACAGCAATAAATGCTACTCACAATTTACATTTTACAATAAAGACACAAAATTGTGGATAGAACGCGTGTTCCAGCTAAATTTAATTACATGAAATGTGAGATAGTTATTTTACTTCCATAATGTATGTAAAGCAGTTTTTATCTTTGATTATCAAATAGTCTTAATATTTTCGTGTGGTATTGGTGCTGAAGAGGAACATGTGTATTTGAACATTCCATAAATAAAGGTGACTGCAAAAAAAAAAAGTAGTTGTGAGAAGCAAAACAGTGAAGTGCCAGTTGATTTTGTTATATGTTCGTGATAGTATAAGATATATTATTGATCTGAAAGCAACATAGATTAGCACACTCACTATTGTATTCGGATTCTAAAGACTCGACCACTGCCAAGAAATGGATAAAATGCAAACCATCTTGCTGCCAATTTGTCTCTTCCTCTTGAAGCACATGCTCTTCACATTTTCTCCAGTACTCAATATCTATTTGTGCGAGGACATCACGTGTTATGTTTGTTACATCACACAGTTTGAAAGTATTGTTTAGTGTGGTAAATTGACGTTTGACTCCAGCCCACACAAATTCAATGTATTGAGATGTGAATGGTAAGGTGGTAGCCGAAGAGATGTATGACTATGCGCGACGATGATTTTTTCAATCAAAGAATTCTTCGTCTTCTTTGTCCGTCTCATAAGTTCTAACAACTCTGGTTTAAATTTATTGCAGGCAAAAGATACATTTTCTTACGCAAGTCATGTCAGGATTTCTTGTTTTGTGATCCATGAAGTGGGAATTGTTGACATCATGCGCTACTACGTTTTGATAGGAGGCATTGTCCATAACAATACGTGGCGGCTAGTGTTTGTAGAAATATGTTCACTAACAAATTCCTAAAAATAATTCCATTCATTTCGGTATGATAGTCTCTACCATCTGTAGATAATGCTTGGAAAATAAATAATGTCCCACTGCCACGAACATTGACGTTACTGCCTATTACAAAGCGTTTACGTTTGCTGCTTAAAATTTTCCTTTTCTTAGTTCCATCAAGTGATTGCCACTCTTTATTAAATAGTGAACATTTATCGATGATTCATCAAGTGATTGCCACTCTTTATCAAATAGTGAACATTTATCGATGATTCATCCAAACATACTGTGTCATAACCTTCCATCCTACACGTCCGTATATATCTTAGATATTTGCAGGGTGGAAGCGTGACGTGTTTTTTTCACATAATATATTATTGCGTATAACAGAATCCAGAAAATACAAACATATTTTATTGCTCGAAGAACACTGTGTTTTACTTTCTATTATGTCTATATCATCTGTATGACATTTTTGCACGAAAAATATATTTTTAAAAAATAATGTCTTGTGCGCCCAAGGTCGAAATGCAAAAAGTGAAACCGCTGCTTCTAACAATCCTCCATAATGCGGTTTTATAAATATTAATAGAACAATCACTGCACTGACGAACTTTAAATTTACGTAGTCTACATCATGTACTACATTTTAAGCATCTCACGTACAATAACATCTTTGTAGAAATCGTCATTTTTTCTTCTTTTCCCACCTTGCTGTCGTTCATGATTTAGATAACCACAGTCCTGTTTTATCAAACGGGTAAATGACATTTTATTTCAACCGAGAGAATGATGTGTTCTCTTTTTAAAATTTTGTATATTGTAACGTCGCACGATGGAGAGGTTAAAGTCTAGCAGAATGTACCACCAAGACAAGAGACATGGGATGTTGGAGATCCGTTGCAGCCAACCTTCGTTGCGGAGACGGCATTTAATAATGATGATATTGTAGCGAGTAACCGTACGGCTAGATTATTCTGTATTGCTGGATTTATTATCTTTACCTAAGCATTCAGGTATATTGCTGCATTGGATTTTAGTACCCTATTTTTCATGGCAAACATAATACTTAGGGATGATGTGGTCAGTATTAAGCCTGCCGTCTTTACATCCCCCAGAATGTTGGTATCCATTCTGAGAGATATGGTAGCCATCTTGTTATACTCATACATTGTTGTATACTATGCAAATTAGTTTTATGTTTAATCTCAAAGTAACATTTCTAATTATGTTTATGTTTCATTTAAAGAACACCGGTGCATTTAGTATACCTAATTTTTTTTTAGTACAGCAAAGTTGTACATACCCTCCTGCGTTATCTCTATCACGTACGTTAAAAAGAGTGATTGTTATATAAATATAATCGCATTAAGTTTGACATGTTCTCAAACATGCCGTCATCGGGGTAAGTGGCGGGTTAGGAGTTTAGAGGATTTTGTAAACAAAATAGATATGCCTGTTTTCCGTTGGAGACACATTCTAGTTTGCACCATTTGAAGTTAGTTAATGTTTGATAAAGATATTGACGGGACCATAGTGTGATCAAGACCAGTGATGCTATTACCTATAAATGATATAAAATAATAATATGTGGTTATTGACAATTTACACTCACTAAAAAAAAGGTGGGTTGTCATTTGGTTCTATTTCTTCCATGTTCGGTAAGTGAATTGAAGGTAGTAAGCCTGTTTTAACCCAACCTAACTTACGTGAATTCTGACACAGAAAGTTACAGCCGAAGACGAATGTATCTGATCATTCGCGCAACTGTGACAAAGGAAAAATGAATGTTCATTCCTTGGACTGCATGATTCCGCTGTAAATCTAGTGGAGAAAAGTTGTCTTGCTATAAGAGAGATCCTTGTGGGAGTTTCAGAATCAATGCCGAATAAAAACACACAGTGAAGCAGCAGTAACGCTAAAAAGGACAATAGCACACTACTCAAAGGAAATATCGCTTAGAAAAAACACTTACACCAACAAATTATTGGGGTAATTGTGACGTCATTAAATTAAAACAAATTTTCTTTTCAAAAATTGTAATACACATATATATATATAACTTTCAAACTGAAAAACACTATTTATATTTTTTATTGCATTGCCTCCAAAATAACATTTGGTGATGTTTTGTGTGATAAATTATCATTTGGTAATATTTTTTGAGATAAAGTAACTTTTGGCGATGTTTTGTGAGATAAAGTAACATTTGGTGATGTTGTGTGAGAATAACTTACACAACTCTAAATAAAGAAAAGAGACTTTCCTAAAATCGTTTTCTTGGTAAATACGAGTATTTGAAAATTGTAATGTGAAAAAAATATAACTTTATCAAAGAATATATTGAGTTGGGAGTGTCTATAGAATAGTGAAACCAAAAGAGAATGAAAGTGACCAGGACATATTTTCTTTCTAAAATAAATTCGAACATGTAATATGGAGGCACGTCACTTCAACCTTAGACGTGTTCCATTTTTATTATATCAGTGCTAATGACTACAAAAATACTAGTGGTCACAGTTTAAGCATACCGGACTTGACGACCTAAGATTAAGAATAACCTAATACACATACAGACCAGTGTTTCTGTCTTAAGCTTGTAATTGTGAGTGTCCTTTCGTTTATTGATAATTTCGTGTAAATTTCGGTTGGGAATATGAAAATGTCACGTTTCCACGTCTGGTGTTATCAATGTAATATGCTAGAACGACTTGCCTCCAGTATCGATTTCATGAGAGTTGTTGACAGAGCCAGTTGATTTTTGCCACCTTCAGCCAATCTGTATAAGTCATTAAAGGCATACCATATCAAGAAGTCACACTAGGTTATTTTATTCTATATATTCGCTAAACCCTTTGTTTCTTTTCAGCGTCAGGGGTAGAAGATGTTTCTGGAGATGGAGACGGCCCTCTTATGTGCTGAGTATATTGTGGAATGTGTCTCCTCTTTCATTTCATGGTCCATCGTTTTCGTTATCAGCCTCTAGGTCTGTCTTTACTGTATCTGTGTAGAATAGCCTGCTGTGGTTCTTATCTGATAGAAATCTGCTGATGTGTGCAAACCATTTCATTTGTTGTTTCTTAATATATTCCAGGATTGGGGTGTGCTGGTTTTTTGTCTTTTAATGATATTCCTAGGATTCTGCGTAAGCATGCCATTTCAGCTATCACAAGTTTACGTTTTTCTTGTGCTGTTGTTGTCCATGTTTAGTATTGATAGCACATCATTGGTATAATGTTGTTTGAATAATGTTATTTTGGTGTTTGAATCTACATTTTTGTTTCTAAAGATTGGTGCCATTTACGCTAGGTTTTGATATGCTTTACTACATCTATTATGTATTTCTTTGCTGTTCTTGCCGCCTGTTGTTATATTGCTTCATAGGTATATGAGTTCTGTTATCTGGTTAAGTCTGGTGTATGCAACATATATATTGATGTTTCTTTCTATTCTACCTATCTTTATTACTTCGGTCTTTTCTATATTTATCTTCATGTTAAAGGTATAGCATGTTAGATATAATCTGTTTATTTTTCTTTGTATTTCCTCTTCTGGTGATATTACGAGTGATTGGTTATCTGTAAATAGAAGTTCGTTTACGTTATCCTTTAAATTGTTTCTTCCGTTGCCTTTGCTACTTTGCAGATGAGATCTTTGTATCTTATGAAGAATATAATGGATAGTACACATCCCTGTCTCACACCCGAGTGAATCTGTAAATTATCAGATGTACCTGTGCTCGTTCTTACTAAGCATTGACTATTTGCATATATGTTCTAACATAGAATTATCAGATGTTGGGGACAAAGCTTTCTCTTTGTCAATAAAAGACAAATATAAGTCTTGGTTATGGTCTAACGCTCTTTCTGAAAGTTGTTTGAGGGCTAATATTGCATGTGTACAGCTTTCCCCCCCCCCGAAAGCCCATTTGTATGTTGTTGAGTCATGGTTCTATATATGCGTTCATCCTTCTCTCTAGTATTGAGAAACTAAATTATTTCAAAATAATTAGAGGTGATAAACTAAATCAACGACTTATTAAGGGGCAGTCCATATTTTAGGTCAATAATTTGTGATCATGTTTGACCCCTCCCATTGTCAGAAACTCTCAAGAACTCAGAAACCTTCCTGCTTAATAGTGTCAGGAAAGGGTTAACATCCACGTTACCACACGTTTCCAGAAAATTAATTTTAATAGAAAATATGCGAAACGATACGATTTATTGCACATGTTTAGAAAAAAAATTATTTATTCAAAAATGTAATTGGTGCATAAGAAGTAATAGTGTTTACGTCAGCGTTTCATAAAGAGCTTGTCCGTCAGCGCTGTTTCAGATCCTAACAATTTACTTCTTGTACCGTACAGTTGGAAGTTCCGTAAAAGATAATATACACTTGTAGTGTACAGTTGGTAGTTCCGTAAAACATAATATACTCTTGTACTGTACAGTTGGTAGTTCTGTACAACATAATATACTCTTGTGTTGTACAGTTGGTAGTTCTGTAAAACATAATATACTCTTGATTGGCTTCTCGTTATAATACCCAAACCACCCCAACTTCATTGTTACAATGTTGTTGAAGAGTCACCACTCTCCCACACATAGGTTTTACTAACACGGCATAGAATAATCCTAGATATTGCCTCAAGTCTAACTAAGATGGCATACATATATTGACATTAGTGACTTCTCGTTCGTAGCTTATCATATTTACCCAGCAAAGGAGTTTTGTTGTGAAAACATGCTATCTAATCGTATTGAGTGATGACATGGTTGTGTCGGCTAGGTATATCCGGCTTCAGCACCAGTGATGCTTAAGCAGGATTGTGGCCCTTCTCGATCTCAGGGATGGCCCGACCGATCTTAGTCTGGACTAACTCCCATCTCCACTTCAAGGTGTTGACCTTGGTGGAGGCATCAGTGACATACAATATCGTATATGCCAATATATGACATTCTTTGTACAGACAGAATTGGAGAGATCTGACCTCTGCCCTATGCACTAACTTCAGCGTTAAAGGATGAATATATGACATCACAATTTAAGTAGGGCTTCATACAAGACTAATGTCAATGATATATTATAAGCTTGAGATTAGATTAGAACCTTATCGACGATGCACAGTGTTTCATAAGAACTGTATCAACGGTGCACAGTGTCACATAAGAACCTTATCAGCTATGCACAGTATCACATAAGAACCGTATCAACGGTGCACAGTGTCACATAAGCTTCAAATTATAGACTATGTACTCGACAGAACCCCAAGGGCAGCAAATTATCACAATGTTAATGGTAACATCGTATGCTTCGGAGACTAGAGCAAGTCGCCCATGCTGAGCTGGTGATCACGCAAGACAATAACATATTTTTGGTAGTTAACAATCGACCCTTCTTAGAAATAATTTCCTATTGAAATACGTTAGAGAAATGTATGGCAACTATGTGCAGGAAATAGCAGGATACAATAGTGTTATCAGTCTCCGGAAAATTACTAGCTACACTATTGCTGTAGCGCGTGCTGTTAACGTTGCAAGAACAATTCAGAAATAACAATGGAAATAAATTATGTAAGACCAAATCAGAAACTCTCGGAAATTGTATGCAAATAAACTAGAACCACTTATATAATGAAAATGGGTGAACGTCGAGGTAAAATATGAACAGATTAGATCGATTAGTGAAGATGAACATTTATGAATACGATATATCTAAACCGTATTTTTCTCTTCTTCTTCTTCTTTCTGTCCTCATGTACCTTTCGGTGTTGAGGGGAGAGTGAGTATACGGTCTTTTATCTTTCTATTTGCCTCTTCCGATGTTACATTTCCGAGTGTCTTTAATACACGTTCTATCAACTTTTTACGAGGACGTCCAATAGGTCGACTGTTTTCATATCGTTTTTAAGGGTTTTTTTGGATAATATTTGCTATTTCTGTCTGGTTATGTGGCCAACCCATTTAACTTGTTGTTTAAGATGTATTCTATTGTTGACTTGATCCCTAATTGTTTCGGTTGTGCTACATTCCTGATTTTGCCTCTCAAGCTAATTCCAATCATACGTCTCACACATTTCATTTCAGTGGTGTTAATCTTATGTATTGTTCTAGAATCTAATGTCCAAGTTTGACACTGATAACACAATGTTGGTAAGAAAATGGTGTTGAAAAGCGCTTTCTTTGTTTTTGGTGTAATATCTTTCTTTCTTAGTAAAGGTTTTAATTGACTGATGACCTGACAGGCCGTATTACATCTTGAGTTTATTTCTGACTCTTGTTTGTTGTCATATCTCAATGTGCTGCCCAGATATGTGAATTCATCTACTTGTTTCATTTGTTTATTGTTTATCTGTATATTGATGTTCTCCTTTTCTCTTGCTGGAATTCTTATGAAAGATATATACTGCAAGAAATGGGCCATTACATGCTTCTTCGACACACAATCACAAATGATGGCAGATGTGAAACTGAAGTTACAAGGTGAACACCTTGAATATGGGTCAATAACATGGTATCCACATCACTTGAGCTATACTCTATTTTCTCTAAGATATAAGTGGGTCAGTGCTTCTGCTTCTGATTGGTTGTTGGACATACAATGCATTACTCGATTGAGAAGCGCCCAATAATACTGTTTCTAAATTTCGTTTTTCAATGGTTTTTAAAATATTGTTTTTAATTTAGAAATGTTTTTTAATGTTATTGTTCTTACATGGCATCAGCTGTTTAACAATCACGTGTTGTCGCGGAATAATATGAGTGTGTGTTTTGACCCACTTCATTCTTAAAGTGAACATAGTAAAGTTCGGTGCACCTTTTCTACACTGTTTTAAAAAATCGTATACACTGAAAAAGGGTGCACATGCATGTATATATATATATATATATATATATATATATATTGTTTGTCCAACGGAGTCGACGATGACCATTAAGCTAAACAGGGATGATGATGAACTATGTGGTGTGCCCGAATGTGACTAATGAGTTGCATACGTGATTGAAATTGTCAAACACTCTGTAAGCATGAGTGAGAGGAGTCTGTAGGACATTGAGCACCTCTTGCCTTTGTTATATTACTTGTTTTTATTGCACTTCTTGATGTCTGGGGATCTCTGCAGCTGCTGTATCACTCTTGATTCTGCGAATGCCAATCGGATCTGTGTTGTGAAGATACTCCCATGAATTTGTTTCTATTTTGAATTGGGTCAGTGATGTCTTAAGAGTGTATTTAAAATGCGTCTTCGGGCCTCGAATATATATATATATATATATATATATATATATATATATATATATATATATATATATATATATATATATATATATATATATATATATATATATATATATATATATATATATATATATATATATATATTCTAATATATATAAATATTAAATATTTAGTTACATAAATATATATATATCATTTACAAATTAGAAAATATACAGTTTGACAAACTGACACGACAGAGAAACAACAATGATCATGATACATAATACTGTATACAGAGAGCTATGGTGAGTCATGATCGCGTACGCCAGCCGGCATGGTACCTGATGATATATATATATAAATACATGATGAACACATGTGGCTAAAACATATAAAATAAAGAACATTGTATTCTAGAACAAATTGTTCTATGCTTATGACTTTTTGTGTGTGTGTCCAAATCTCCAAAATTACGAGCAATATAAAAATTATAACCTTCATGTAATTGAGGAAAGAGGAGGAGGAGGGATCTATTGGAGCTTGATATCATCCTCAGATGACTCTAGCTCCAATCTGTGTGCTCAGCGTTGATAATAAATCTCCTAATTAAGGAAGGTTTGGGTGTGTGGGTTAGCATATTGTGTAGACCACGTACAGTGGCGAGTTAACAAGAGAAAAGGCTCTGTATATGCATACCATTTACTAGGTTTTGTTGCTGTATGATAGTTGTTTTGGTTGTGTACAGGTAAAACCTGCAGTTAAAGCCTGCAGTTAAAACCTGAAGATAAAACCTGCAGTTAAAACCTGCAGACTGTCTTAATGTTTTATATTGGTAACATATCCTATTCAGGACGTGGCTATGAACTCAGCATTTTTTGGCTCTAGCGATTTTCTATGCAATATAATTACCTATTAGTTTATATAGTAGTTTATTAGTAGTTCAGTAGTTTGACAGTGCTTTCTGAACGGTCCGGAGGCACATTTTTCTGTGACGGGGATATAACTCGGTACCTTGGCCGTCACAGACAGGCACTGTAACACTTCACCACAGATTTGGAATGTTTTATATACATATTACTATTTTGTGTAGTCCTATTACATAAATAGGTTATGTTGGACATTTATGTAATACCGATGTTTCGTACTGATGTTACTTGTGTGATGGTTAGTTAGTATTATCTTTAATAATGGTACTTTAATCACATTTAGCGGTTTCTGATATCCGAACTTTCACTTTGACACTTTTGTTGTTCCGGTCCAAAACTGCAACAAAGAATAGTGACTTTTATTTGACATGCACTTCGTAATTCTGATTCCTGACAGTTGTTGACAAGGTAGAGCGTCAAACATTGACAAACATTTCTTGATGTAATATATGAAGAGCCCCTAGTAGACGATGGTTGACAAGGTAGAGCGTCAAACATTGACAAGCATTTCTTTAAGTAATATATGGAGAACTCCTAGTAGACGATGTTTGACAAGGTAGAGCGTAAAACATTGACAAGCATTTCTTGATGTAATATATGGAGAGCCCCTAGTAGACGATATTTCACAAGGTAGAGCGTCAAAAATTGACAAACATTTCTTGATGTAATATATTAGGAGCCCCTGGTAGACGATGTTTTACAAGGTAGAGCGTCAAACATTGACAAACATTTCTTGATGTAATATATGGAGAGCTCCTAGTAGACGATGGTTGACAAGGTAGAGCGTCAAACATTGACAAACATTTCATGATATAATATATGGAGAGCCCCTATTCATACAATCACATACCTCGGCATAAATAGATAATATAAACTCATTTAACGAAGAGAAATTATACATATTGCATGTCAATATAACAGGGTAATTCACAATATCGTAAGATATAGCGTGGCGCATGACTGAGAGGTTAGATGGTTGTCCGCATACTGGTAATGTCTAGAGTTCGTTCTACGGAAAGTATTATTTTTTTTTCTGTCGGAAGGTAAATTTAAAATTAAAAAAAAGCACCCTGTACATGACGTGGCAACAGCAAGAGCATGTGGTAGTTATCACACAACTAGAAAATCCTTCACTTCAACACCTCAACGGGGAAAGAGCAGTATTTGATAGTTTTACAGTTAAAATATATACTTGGTTAGGGCATGGCCATCTGCTCTCTAAGAACTCAGCACTGAATTCGTTTTCTTCTTCTTCTGTGTTAGCTCTCTGATAACTAGCACGAAAGTTCGTGTGATTTCTTCTTGGAAACGTAAAGTACGTTGCGCTGCTAATTTACTGCATAACTGCGTTTTTTCCACCTTTGAATAACCAGCACATCCATTTTCGCCATGTTTTTAATTCGGGTAGTGGGCTTCCTGTTATGTGAAAGCCTTCCTGTATGACGCAAGATGATGGATGTGTATCCACTCTACGCCGTGACGGTTTTCGACAAACTGTGCCCATTAATTGTACAGGCCAAAACATGTCTCTGGGTGGTAGTTGTCAGTGGAGACGGTAGTCAGGTATTTAGGCTTTGGTTGACTACGTCAACTACGCACGAGGTGTTCCGCTGCCAGTGAACTCGTTTCGTGCAATTAGACGAATTTTGCTTGTGCTCATCGGGTACTGAATCTTGTCTCTCCACGAGCATTATTTCGGTGTAGAAAAGCATCGAAGGTAGAGTTGTCCCGGGTTCGTTCGCCATCTTAGTCGAGGTCCAAGTATAAGTCTCTGCATACATTTTAGAAGCACCTGGGACTAGAAGCTTGTTCTTGAACTGAACAAAACTTTAGTTCTGATTTCCTGTAAATGTTTCCCCGTTCCTTTTGCACGTAGCGGTGCACTCTGAAGCTGTACTGCCCTCTCAGTGTACTCACTGTTATCTTTTCGAAAAATGTGTGTGTTCGTCCATCACAAGTGATGATGACCATTTTTACATCCACTTTTGAAAATTAAGAAAGGATTATGACATGCGTAATAGTTCGTAGATGGCTAGTGAGCTATATTCGAGCTGTAAATATTTTTGGACAGTTCGGACATGGAATGACCACTGTATGCGGATTTTGGTGTATCCGTGTCTTTCTAGCTACTCTCCGCTGTTGGGCTGCAGCATTTCTCCTATTTTCACAAGATGATGCGCTCTTTTTTACTGTAGAGCGCCATGTAGATCTATTTTGTGCAATTTTTTTCCCACGTGTCTTGTTCCATTTCAAACGCTTTCAGTGAGGTAGAGAAGTATCTTTGTCAGGCGATAGTATGGCATGACATACACTATTCGTCTTGACATCTACCCATTTCGTGTCAATTGAATTAATCGCCCCTCAAATGCTCGAGCCGGACTGTCTTGCGTCACTGTGTTTCGACAGTACCGCCGCCGTATGTGGTGGCACTGAGGAGTCGGAGATATTGCTTTTCTTTGTGCAGTTCTCATTCCATCTGCAGCTTTCAAATTAACCGACACGATCCTAAAAGTATTTGCCAGATGCATCGCACGACGCTGTACTTCTGTTTCCAGGGTGCGCCACGAGGAGTTACTGATAGGATCTTGGTTATCTACCAAACCTGGGTCCGCCGAGAGTGCGGTACCCTTCGCACACCTGCTCATAATTAAATGAGCCTTGAATATTTTTTTATTGTTTAATTGTCGGTTGTCACTATTTATATACTTGATGTAGCATACCAAAAAATAACTACGGCGATACCAAGTATATAATTGTGACCAACGAAAATCACAATAATAATAAAAAAGTAACGATTGAGGTCCTAATTAGTTTTGTGTAGATGTCAGAAGTACCGCATATGGTAATTGTTAGAGTGAACATGAATTATGATGTATATGATATATTATGAAGAAGGTTGAAATCGAAGGCCCGCGGAATAATTGCCACAACGAGAAAACTAATATGCATCATACTACCAGTTTTATACTCCGAGGCGAGAGTGTCTGTAATATAACTAAATCTTCCAAAACCTAAATAAAGATATCATGGTTGTGTGTGATAAATCAGCGTTCTACAAATATTCAATACAATCTAATATGACTCCATTAAATTGATTTTGTGATAGATTATGAACGGTTTGCATGATTGATTGAGCGTTGCAGTTATATATATATTAGGGTTATCCCAGACATATTGGTTAAGATGTTCGCTGTGTGCTCAAGAAGTTTGGGTTCCAACACGGCCAGCGTCATCTTGTTCATTAAGGAGATGTATTCGAGGATCCCTAAGGATTATTCCTTGTAGTTGCGGAGTTACAAGCTATGAGTTGTATTATCTGCATATGGCGTGATATTTTGTTGAAAGGGTTTGGTGGTAAATTGCGTAACTTGAGTTTAGTTAAGTTAAAGCTCTATGCGTTTTAAAACTTAGTTCTACTCTGTTTTCATTTACCATAAATTAAAGGTACGATCTGTAAGTGCGTATATGATGCAAGTAATTATAAACAAACTTTACAAAATAGTTAAATAATAGTTTTAAGTTGAATAAAACACAGAATCGACGTTTTGATCAAATAGGTCTTAATCGATAGGGAAAATAGGATATACGCGTAGATATGGTTTGTGGATGTGGGATTTCAACAGATCCATTTCAAATCATAAGATAATTTTTTACAGCTTATCCCATTTTTTGTTTTAAGGAGAACGTTTATTCTATCCTAAAATAGGAATACGATTGTGGTCGAAATGTCGATTTTGTGTAATTTTCCACGTAAATCTGCATTTCAATTATGTTTATATTCTTTTATTAAATTTACTTAAGAATTAGTGCACATTTTTCTTGCAGTATGTTTACGCAATTTGTGGTAAATTTTTTGTTTATGTTGAAAATAACGTTCGGAACAGATATTCATGTTGTAAATAACGTTCTGAACAGATATCCATGTTGTAAATGACATTCTGAATAGATATTCATGTTGTAAATAACGTTCTCAACAGATATTCATGTTGTAAATAACGTTCTGAACAGATATTCATGTTGTAAATAATGCGTTCAACAGATATTCATGTGTAGAAGAATACTAATATCTAACATTATGGAAAAGAACAAAATATGCGAGATGGTCGAATTTGAAAAACAAACAAAACACAACTGATGGTTACAAGGCTTAACGGGTTAAAATGACCTGGTTCAAATGCCATCTGGTACATTCGAAAAAAGTACGAGTAGCTTCATTTCTTCTCACAATACGGCTTATGTGAAGTATGGTGTGATGTCCGTGTTTTCTTTTGATCAATATCACCTGATATGTAATATCGTCGACTATACGCCTATCAAACAAAGTAGTAATATTTCAAAGTGAATGTACAAGAAAAATAGTACCTGCTGTAGTGTTTCCACATAAGCAGAGTCAAGAACATTGAATATGACTATTTTGCATTGAATATATCAATAACCTTGCTCATGAGAAAATAAACTTTTTCATTCGATTTCACATTTGATATATCTATCTATCTATCTATCTATCTATCTATCTATCTATCTATCTATCTATCTATCTATCTATCTATCTATCTATCTATCTATCTATCTATCTATCTATCTATCTATCTATCTATCTATCTATCTATCTATCTATCTATCTATATATCTATCTATCTATCTATCTATCTATCTATCTATCTATCTATCTATCTATCTATCTATCTATCTATCTATCTATCTATCTATCTATCTATCTATCTATCTATCTATCTATCTATCTATCTATCTATCTATCTATCTATCTATCTATCTATCTATCTATCTATCTATCTATCTATCTATCTATCTATCTATCTATCTATCTATCTATCTATCTATCTATCTATCTATCTATCTATCTATCATCTATCTATCTATCTATCTATCTATCTATCTATCTATCTATCTATCTATCTATCTATCTATCTATCTATCTATCTATCTATCTATCTATCTATCTATCTATCTATCTATCTATCTATCTATCTATCTATCTATCTATCTATCTATCTATCTATCTATCTATCTATCTATCTATCTATCTATCTATCTATCTATCTATCTATCTATCTATCTATCTATCTATCTATCTATCTATCTATCTATCTATCTATCTATCTATCTATCTATCTATCTATCTATCTATCTATCTATCTATCTATCTATCTATCTATCTATCTATCTATCTATCTATCTATCTATCTATCTATCTATCTATCTATCTATCTATCTATCTATCTATCTATCTATCTATCTATCTATCTATCTATCTATCTATCTATCTATCTATCTATCTATCTATCTATCTATCTATCTATTTATCTATATATTTGTCTGTCTGTCTATCAATTGTCTTTTCTCTGCTTATGTTGTGAGGCGTCTCATGATTGATTGACGATCTGTTTTCGGGCTATTGCACGTTTCATCGCTTGATACGCAAAATTACTTTGTCGTTTCAGAGTGTTGGGTAATTTCTTCAATCCACCTTATTGTTGTTCTTCCTCTGTAGGTTGCTGTTTCCATTTTGATGGTGTATGCACTTATCGCTGACCAATAAGGGTTTATTCTCAGTATGTGGTTGAACCATTTCAATCTCTGTTTTTCAATATATTTGACCATTGATGTTGTTCCAACAGTTCTTGTATTCTCCTGATTTCTCACATGAATTCTTCTTGTTCTGTTTGCTGCTTTTCTTAGACATCTGATTTCACACTTATCAATCTTTCTCTCTTGTTCTTTAGTACGTGTCCATGACTGAAATTGAAATCGTAATTTTGGGATCAATATTGAATGTATGATTTTCCATCCATCATGATAGGTGTGTGTTTCAAAATTGATGTATGTTCATAATTAAGGTAGTTGCCTTTTTGAATTTATGTCTCGAGCTCTCTGTCCACTCTTCTATCGGCTGGTAGCTATGGACACATAACAGG
>CM067298.1:117847581-117923335 GCA_034231615.1 Meghimatium bilineatum | reverse complement strand
ATATACGTATATATATATATATATATGTGTGTGTGTGTATGTATGAACAATTCAACAGAAAATTCAGCAGTAAACATGAAGATGTGGAATTACTAACGGCCTACGGCACTGAGCAGCATTTACACGCAAACACAACGCAATTGATTGCTAAGTTTTTCTGTGCTCGTGACATTAGCCGACTTTTAAAGTCTCTCGTGCACCAACACCAGCCAGTACTAGCGTGAAGCGAGTAACATCATGTTTATATATGTAGTATATGATATCAAATCATGTGATATCTTGCCTGAGTGATTCCCAGAAGTGGTAAACCATTGTTTGTGAATTCGGCCTTTACATGTGAATCCCGTAATGTTATTTACGTGATCATATGTAAACGCTGTGGTAAGCAATATATCGGTGAAACTGGCGTTATACTGAGCGACCGCTTCTGTAACCACCTGCATGCTAACAAACACAGAACACCCACTCCTGTGCCTAATCACTTCAACGGCGATGGCCACTGTGGTGTCCTTAACATTCAGGTCATTGCCATCAGATCCTGCACCACCGATGATAGAACTAGGTACGCCCTAGAAAATCGTCTCATTTTCGAGTTGGGTACCATCAAGCCATTTGGACTCAATTCCGACCACTCTTTCGCTTAGTTCTCGGTTGTATTGGTCTTTGTTACGTCATTGTTTTGTTTCTCTCGTTCCACCTGTATTATCGTCTGTGTGTACTTCCTGTTCGTATGCTTCCGGTATCTATCCAACCACCACATTTCACTCGGATACGCATTCATTTCTACTTGTTGTTTTTTTATGTTTGTATGTTATGTCCGTATCTTGAAAAAGGCCTATTGGTCCGAAACGTCGACTTTGTCCTGTGTATTGTCATTTGTATGATTATATTCTGTATTTTGTTTTGTTGTACGTACCATATTTACATTTTTTCTGTTAGTGATAGTATGTAGTGTCGTCATTCAGTAGGACTTCATTACCTGTCTTCCACGTGAGTATTATTTTGTAAACCATTGTTCTAGACTTCGAATATATTTATTAAATCAATCAAACGTAGTGACAGTTAGCTTGATTTGTTCTTTGACACAGATGAAGAACATGACCACAAATGAATGTCGATTCTAATCAATAGAATGTGCCCTCTCTACGTGACTTTTGTTTTTAAAAATCTCGTTCTGTTTAATATTCAGCTAACGTTGAATTCTTTTTAATTGTATTTCTGGCTGATCACGCATATATTGATTATGTTATATATGCTATTCTGGATGTTAGTTAACTGCAATTTTTGGTTCAATAAGTTTATTAATATAAATGTGTATAGTGCGTGCAGATTGCTAAATTAGATGTTTACTTAAAAGGTAATGATTTTAACCAGAGATTGGCAACGTATATGGTTCGGCGAGACGTATTGAGCATTTTTATTCTTACCAGAGCAAAATCATTGTGATGTTAATCCCTCAGAGCTGCAAGTATTGTTTGCTGAACCTATGGGTTAGTGTATTGAGTACTTTTATAACATGGTGACGCGTCAGAAAAACAAATGACTTGGCGAGCCGGATTAAGTCCACATAATGCTGTTTGTCCTCCTCCGATTGAAACAAACTGTGTCGATAAATACATCGATCTGTTGGAAACATGTGAAGAATTAAAAGCAAGTAAAGTAGTGAAGTGGTTAGATCACTGTTTTCGCAAATCAGTTGTTCTGGGTTAATTCCTCATTTTTTATTTTTTTTATTTCGCAACGCCCCCTAGTCGATTCAGCCTTAATTGGGTATCGTCTTAATTCGGGAAGCAGCGACTGTGAGGGAGAGGAGATGGCTACCACACTCATCTAGCAGAGCCACTGAAATGTGAGATCACTAAAATGTCACATATCTACGGCTTTAATAAATGGTATGGTGTAACTTTAGTTGATCAAAACAAAGTTGCTATCATTGGTTATTTATTATTAATAGTTATCATTGCACTTCTGGAACAACCGTTGGTGCCGAGTCTCACCTAGCTGATGACGAATGTTATACATATTTGTGTTTCCCGTGGCACCCAAACATTTTTCCACGTACATATTGAATATTCACACCTCATATTGAGTTTCACTGTTTGACATCATGTCAATACATATATTAATAGTGTGGAAAGATTTGATTTTAGCTCAAAAGTACTCATAAAGCAGCCATTCCTAACGTGGACGCGACTCCTCTCCCCCCCCCCCCCGGTCGACGATGGTTATGTCTAGGAGATGGCTGGAGAACGAACATTCCGCATTAGGAAGTGTAATAGGCAAAAAGGGGAAGGTAAGACAAAATGAGGATATGCATTATCTTTAGCAATACTGCCATTCTACATTCTACAATATTCTATAAGTTATGCCACAGTTTATTGTTGGAGGAAATTCACACATAGTTAACGCAATATAACAATGTTTTCAAATAATCCGATGAAACGGAAGTTCAAGTATGCATTGCCAGTTTTATTTCTCGTACTTCCGCAGTAAACAATATTATAGACAGCCGGATGTTCAGTGGCAAAATCTAAAAGCCTCGATTACAAAATGGCAGACTCAGCGAAATAAAAAAAAAGAAATGCAAACAATACCACACTGAATATTTAAGGCATGGATTCATACCATCACCAACAAACAAGCAGCTGCCAATGTGTCTAATATGTAGACGAGTACTTTCAAATCTATATAGTTATCTATCTATACGTTGTATCCCCTGTTTGCCTTGCGGAGTCAGGGGCAGAATAGTTCTCTGGAGATGGCCTTCATGTGTGCTGTTTGTAATCTTGTTCATGCTGTTTCTTTGATGTATGTGATACATCTTTTACATGGTTTGCCTCTGGCTTTATAGCCGTTATATATGTATATATATATATATATATATATATATATATATATATATATATATATATATATATATATATATATATATATATATATATATATATATAGAGAGAGAGAGAGAGAGAGATATGTGTCATTTGCCATCTGTGGTATGCTGTTTGTTGGTAGTCTAGAAGCGTGTGAAAACCACTTGATCTGTTGTCTTTTGATGTGTTCCAATACTGGTATTGTTTTGGTTATCTGTCTGGTGTTATCTTATTTTCAAATGATGCAATTAAAACGGAGAGAGTAATGGAACATGTGAAGAGAGCGCATTGTGACATAGCACAATAGAATGTATATTTTTCTCAAAAATCATGTGACAGTTGCACAAACATCTATTGATGTCAAGCAAGGTTTTGCAAAGCTGCATACCAAAACATGTATGATTTGCGTTCATGATGCAATAATTAACTGTTGATTACAAAGTCTGGACAGCCACATACAATTAGTCAAGAGCAAGAGCTCTATCTCCCTGTAGTGAGTGAAGTCCTGAGTACTTGTGCACAAGCAACAACAGACTATTGACTAGGGAAATTCCACTCAGTAATAGTTCAGTGCAACGAAGCATAGATGAAGTGGCTGAGAATATGTAAGATACACTGTGCAGCATATTAAAGACAACATAATTTAAATTGCAGCTGGATGAGTCAACTGTACTAGACAATTAATCTTTGTTTCTTGCATATGTGCTTTTTAATAAAGGTGGACGATTTGCTCAAGTGATGTTATTTGCAAAGCTAAGAGAGACAGATACTAGAGTAGAATCTATATTTCGTATTTAGTTTTTCTACGAAAAGGAAATTCCGCTCACTAATATGCACTTGTGCAACTGATGAAGCACCGGCAATGACAGGTCGATATCGCAGATGTATTGCTACTTGAAAACGAAGTTCCAAATATCTTTGTCATTCACAGTATTATTCATCGTCAACACTTTGTTGCAATACATCTCGGCGGTCGTCTGATCAAGCCACTAAACACTGATATTAATATAATCAATAAGATTAAAACTAATGTTCTTAACCGACGGTTATTCAGAGAGATATGTCTTAAAAATAAGACAGATATAAACGTATTTTGATTCATAGTAAAGTTCGTTGGCTTTCAAAGGGAAACTGCTTAAGACGTTTTCATGAATTTTTTTATACTGTTAAGGCACGCGTTTTCCCCCAGTAATGATCTTAAAAGATTAAGTCTGACGTTGCCTTTTTAACAGATTTATTTACATTCGGTGATATTAATGTGCAATAACAATGCGATGATGCAAATCTTATTTATGGCCAAATCCGTCATCTGTATATTTGTTTGAAGGTGAACTCTTTTTAAACACAATATAAGCGGTCGTGAATGTTTCAGTTTCAGCGCCTGTCGCAGTTAGAACGAAAACAAAGAAATGGGATACCGGATGATAGTCTACATATTTACTGTGACCACTTAGGTGCTGCATACAAATATGTTAGAGCAATGTAACGATCTGCTTTCACTGGAAATTCCTGACTGGGTGATAAATCCATTTACAGAAACTGAGGAAGTTGGCAATCAAGCACTGGATTCAGAATTGCGGGAATGTTTAAAAACATTACATTCAGCTTAAGCCCAAGTTTAAGAAATCATACCAATGTTTGGTTATGAAGAAACTTTCCTACAGCTATCCACAACTTTGGGCAAGTGTAAAATATTTGCTATTACAATTCATACATCATATTAGTGAGGTCGTCAGACTACTTTCACACAGAAATCAACTGCATGTTGTTCAACGTGGTGATTTAAGATTGTTGTTCAATGAATTTCAATTAGACATTGATAAACTGATTTCATGTCAAGTTCAGCATTTAAGTTGATATTAAATCATTGTCAACCAGACATTGATAAATTGATTTCACGTCAAGTTCAGTATTTGAGACTGATATTAAATGATTTTCAACCAGACATTGATAAACTGATTTCACGTCAAGTTCAGCCATCACACTGAATATTTTCTTAGTAACAATGAGTAACAACATGGCATTTTTATATAGTGGGCCTGACAACAACCAATTAAGTTCAGCATTAACTAGAGTGTTCACTATCATCATAAAGTATCACAATTGTGAATAAATGCACAATTAGTTTCTGCTAGACGAATTGTTTCAATGGTTGACTTAACCTGGTGATACGTGTAGGGTTATTTAGGTAGGATGGGCAGCATATAATGTTACGGTTCCCGGGGGCGATGGACCAGAAAAGGTTGAGAAACACTGTCCAATTACTTCAACAATGGGGGGGGGGGCGGTTCGTAAAAGTTAGACAGTTGTTGACATTGGAGAGAGGCAGACATGACAAAAGTTTACATAAACAGTACTGTTTTAACATACCAATTAAATTGTTGAAATTAATTTTACAAATATATACATATGTTGATAAACACATATTTGTTTCAGTACTTTTTCTCAAACAATTTCTTTTAGGGGCGAAATTGCAATATTTTAATTAATTATGCAAGGGGATGGTGGTCCCTGAATTCTTGACAGTTGCTGGGATGTGGACAATGTACACATTCTCCAAAAATTGCTGCTGTAATTCATGAACAGCTCCCATAGGCAGTATTTTACACAGCGTATACAAGTGAACAGGGTCTCGGTTATGTGTTACAGGGCCGGACAGGCGGACCAATGAATACCAACAACGTTTTTTTCTCGCGTATGTCATAAAAATACTAAGCAGGCTATGAGGTGCATTATTCTATTTACCGTGAAACTGGTCCACTACCATGCATAAGTCAAATGTGTCAGGTCAAAAGGTGCATATTTCGCAGCAAATCAGTAGACCATGCCATAGCGCATTCCTTTCTTCAGACTGCATCACTTAAACTGCATACTGCTAAGTTGCAGGAGTTTGAGAACGAACGTGGATTAAGAATAATGACAATTGTCTTATGTATAAAGAAAGGACTGATGAAGAGACTGTTTGTCACTGAGAAACATAATTTGGTACCGTCTGTGCTAACAATGCGAAGCCGAAAAGACAGTATGGAATATCTCTATTTTTGGTACCGTCCCGTCTGCGCTGCCAGTTCCAGACCGAAAATAAAGCATGAAATACCACTAACACTTGAAATGTATGTCATATTAAGTAGCGAATGAGATATGTAATGATGTTGGCAATGTGAAATAATTCTTTGAAGTTAGTTACCCATAAGCCACGCTACATTCGGCTGAAATGCGCATAACTCGCAGCGGAACTACAAACCAAGTATAACGTATTCATTTGTCCAGCCTGCATCCTGAAAACGAGCAGGAGTCTAAGAATGAACACAGAAGAAGAGTATGAAATGTTAAAATTAGACCAACATAGATACATTAAATTTTAGCCGACTTTAATGATAATGTACTGTCTGCATACACGTGCTACGTACATGCCTTCTATATGCAGAGTAGACTAAATTTCATTCAATTAAAACAAGCTTACAAACAGCGCACAAGAAGGCCATCTCCAGAGAACTCTTCCACCCCTGACGCTGCAAGGCAAACAAGGGACACATCGTATAGATAGATAGATAGATAGATAGATAGATAGATAGATAGATAGATAGATAGATAGATAGGTAGGTAGATAGGTAGATAGATAGATAGACTAAATTTCTTATTTTTCACTATCAATTTTCAAACTCCCGCTAGGTGTCTCTTTGTGGCAGAACAATGGCTCTAAAAGATTCCCGACAGTATGTAGTCCAGAGGATGGAAATACGTTGTTTCGTTATTTTCTTTGCGTAATTGGTCCAACACATCCATCTACGGCAGGCGACTTCATTTGAGTAGAAATCTTCTGCTTAGAGCATTGTGTATTACCAAGAATGTTCATTATTTTCTGTTTTGGAAAGAAAATCAATAGAAAATATCTCCCCACTCAATTTTTTCCAATCGTTGCACATAGGAAACATATGCTTCATTGCTCGTAATTCCTGGTACGGAAACAGTTATCGATCCACAACAGCCATCAAAATGAACATGATTTGGCAACTTCTTATGTAAAATGAGCACTTAATCATCTGCTGGTTGCGATATAGTTTAGACGTAAGGTTATACTTCACAATAAATCAACACGCACAATCTATTCGATCAGTGATGTATTTACTTCATGAACTCAGTTGTATCGTAAAAATAGCACCAGTAGCATTTCAGTCGCAAATCTTCATTTTTTTCCCTGTCATGATTAATTCAGTAGTATTGTATTGTGAGTCATACGATCAGTTATATTGCTTCTTGCATCAAGCGAAGTAAAGACAGGTAACACTGTGTTCTGCCATGCATTTCGTATGCGCAACATCAGGAATATCTGATGAATGGAAATAGACGAGGATGAAAAGACCATCTAATAGAGCCAGAATAGTGTTAGTATATTATATTGTAGCTAGATATTTCGAGAAAACGTAAGCGCATATCAGCCAAATAGTAAACCACGACACATAACATTTCATTCTCTATGCGTCATCTATTAATCGGGATGAATTTGAGGGCGAACTCGCAAGAAGTTACTTGTTAGTTCGTTATTCATTTAGGGCCAAATCAGCACATATGGCGGATGGCATAGATTTCCATGTCTTGCGTTTTATTGCAATTTGTCTTAGGTCTTCAATGTTTCTGATACCGATGGTGAAGCGCTCTCTTGTGATATTTCTACGTAAGGTCTCTCTTGGTCTTCCTCGTTTTCTCTTGCCCCTTGGTAACCACATCAAAGCTTGACAGGGAAGTCTTTTGGTATCGCATTCGCAGCGCGTGTCGGATGTAATTCCAGCGACGCCTTCAAAGATAGTTGGATACATATATTTGTTTTTCTTCTTGTCTGACAACTGTGTTTGATTTAAAGTCTGACCAATGAATGCTCAGTAGTCGTCTAAGACATTTGTTGTGAAAGGTGCTTAGTCTTTGTTCTAAGTTTCATCTTGCTTTCTTCTTTCGCATCCATATGTTAACGTTGGAATTATGCAGGAGTTGAAGATTTTGAGTTGTGTGCTGTTTGTTAGCGTTTTTGAATGCCATACATGTTCTAGTTTATTGAATACGCTTGCAGCTAGTGCAATACGGTTTAATATTTCTGTTGATGAATCTCCTGTTGTTGATTTCCTGCTGCCAAGGAATGTGAAGTTGTTGACTTTTTCAAAAGTATTGCCGTTTAGTCTGATGTCTGTTGGTAAGGTCAAATATTTTTGTTTTGGATGTGTTGATTTCAAGCTCAAGTTGTGCAGAGAATAACTGAATGCGATTTGTTTTGTCTTGGGCATCTTCATGAGTGGAGCTAAGTAACGCTAGATCGTCTGCGATGTCAAGACAATAAGACTTTTGTTTTCAAGTCATTCAATACCACGATTTTTTTATCGGCGATGCAATTTCGCATGACCCAATCCATTGTAATACTAAATACTAAAATACATCGGTGACATGACACACCCTTGCTTCACTCCTGTATTTACTGGGAACCATTCAGAATTGCCTTCTTCTGTTCTTACACAGTATCGTGAGTCATCGTAAAATGCTTTTAAAAAGTTCACGTATATCGGTTGGAAACCATACATTTCAAGTATAACCCAGAGTGAAGGTCTACGTATAATATCAAAGGTATTTTGAAAGTCAATAAAATTTATAATTAGCTGTGATTGGTGTTCTACTGATTCTGACTACAGTTACATGTACTGATAGCATTATTCATCATCGTCTCCATCAAGTGCCGTCTCCACAACGAAGGTTGGCTGCAACAAACCCCCAATATCCCCTGTCTCTTGTTTTTATGGTATACTCTGCTAGACTGTAACCTGTCCATCATGTGATGTTACTCGCCCACTTGTATCTCTGCCTACTTCTTGCACGCCTCCCTTCGACTTTACCCTCAAGTAACTTCTTCAACAATGTGCCATTTCTTTTAATGTACCCAAAAAGGTTGTATTTACTTGATCTTTATTTCCTTTAAAAACGGTTTCTTCATATTAAGTGGTGTTAGAACATCTTTGTTTGCTTTCTTCTCTTTTTATGATGCTCTCCATATTCTTCTATATATCCACCTCAAAGACATACATTCTGTTTTCTAATTGTTTGTTTGTTGTTCATGTTTCTGAGTCATGCGTTAAAATAGAATAGACATAGCATTTTATAGTTCTCATATTTAACTTGTTTGTAATTTGCGTTATTAGTTGTATCACTGTTATTTAGTGTTATCAAATCAGTTGTATCACTGTTATTTCTTGTGTTATCAAATCAGATGTATCGCTGTTATTTCTTGTGTTATCAAATCAGTTGTATCATTGTTATTTATTGTGTTATGAAATCAGTTGTATCGCTGTTATTTCTTGTGTTATCAAATCAGTTGTATCACTGTTATTTCTTGTGTTATGAAATCAGTTGTATCACTGTTATTTCTTTTGTTATGAAATCAGTTGTATCACTGTTATTTCTTGTGTTATCAAATCAGTTGTATCACTGTTATTTATTGTGTTATCAAATCAGTTGTATTACTGTTATTCCGTGTTATCAAATCAGTTGTATCACTATTTCTTATGTTATCAAATCAGTTGTATCACTGATATTTCTTGTGTTATGAAATCAGTTGTATCGCTGTTATTTCTTGTGTTATCAAATCAGTTGTATCATTATTTCTTGTGTTATCACCCCAGTTGTATCACTGATATTTCTTGTGTTATCAACCCAGTTGTATCGCTGTTATTTCTTGTGTTATGAAATCAGATGTATCGCTGTTATTTCTTGTGTTATTAAATCAGTTGTATCGCTGTTATTTCTTGTGTTATCAAAGCAGTTGTATCACTGTTATTTCTTGTGTTATCAAATCAGTTGTATCATTGTTATTTATTATGTTATGAAATCAGTTGTATCACTGTTATTTATTGTGTTATCAAATCAGTTGTATCACTGTTATTTCTTGTGTTATGAAATCAGTTGTATCACTGTTATTTCTTGTGTTATGAAATCAGTTGTATCACTGTTATTTCTTGTGTTATGAAATCAGTTGTATCACTGTTATTTCTTGTGTTATGAAATCAGTTGTATCACTGTTATTTATTGTGTTATCAAATCAGTTGTATTACTGTTATTCCGTGTTATCAAATCAGTTGTATCACTATTTCTTATGTTATCAAATCAGTTGTATCACTGATATTTCTTGTGTTATGAAATCAGTTGTATCGCTGTTATTTTTTGTGTTATCAAATCAGTTGTATCATTATTTCTTGTGTTATCAACCCAGTTGTATCACTGATATTTCTTGTGTTATCAACCCAGTTGTATCGCTGTTATTTCTTGTGTTATGAAATCAGATGTATCGCTGTTATTTCTTGTGTTATGAAATCAGTTGTATCGCTGTTATTTCTTATGTTATCAAATCAGTTGTATTACTGTTATTTCTTGTGTTATCAAATCAGTTGTATCGCTGTTATTTCTTGTGTTATCAAATCAGTTGTATTACTGTTATTTATTGTGTTATCAAATCAGTTGTATTACTGTTATTCCGTGTTATCAAATCAGTTGTATCACTATTTCTTATGTTATCAAATCAGTTGTATTACTGTTATTCCGTGTTATCAAATCAGATGTATCACTTTTTCTTGTGTTATAAACACAGTTGTATCACTGTTATTTCTTGTGTTATCAACCCAGTTGTATAACTGTTATTTCGTGTATTATCAAATCAGATGTATCACTGTTGTTTCTTCTGTTATCATTTGTATTATTGTTATTTCTTGTGTTATGAAATCAGCCGTGTTACTCTTATTGCTTGCGTTATACAATTAATTGTATTGCTAGCTGTATTATAAAACTATGAATTCTTTCACAAATAAATCAGTTGCATCAATATAAATTGAAATCGTTGTCCTACTCAATATGCATTTTTGTATAAATCTCTCTTAAATTGTATTGCTTTCCCATAATTAGTGAATAATTTCTATATCTCTCAAACTTCTTTTACATCTTTCCCTACTAAGTGTGCAGTTCTTATCTCTTACATTTAATTTGTTTCTCTAAACCTAAACATTATTTAATTGTGTCACTGTTTTCCAAAGATACAATATCATTGTACGTGTTTCTCTGCTCTGTTATGTTCAGTCTCGGAGCAAGGTGCAAAATGGTATATGTATTGTTCTGTTCATATCTACATTAGTATTTATTAGCTCAAGTAGTTACGTACCAATTATTATCGGATCGATTTTCTGCTTATCGTAAACAATAAAAACCCTCACAATTAAAATTGACATTGATTAAATCAGGACATGTAACTACATGTGCAATGAAAAAATTTGAACTGTGTGTTGATCAGTGTTTGAGATAAAATTCAATTCACATTTTACGTTTGTTCTAAAACGTAAAGTGTCATTTATTCAATGATTTCTTTGGTTTATAGTAGAATAGTATATTTTGTCAAACTTGTTCGAAATTCGACATTAGATAAGTCGATCCTCCCATTACATTATAATTTACAATTATTTCTTGTAGAATATTAACATATACTTTCTCACATATTCTTATACTGCTAACCTTCACCTATCTGACATGTGAATACCCAGATATTGTATAGATGCGGCAAGGGCGAATTCTTAAAACTGGTTCATTCTGGTTACGAAGGGTATATGTGTCAGCTGAGACGGCCAGGTTCTAATTCCGTCTACCAGCTTCCTTTTCTTCAGTGTTTGTTCTCAAACTCCTGCAGATTTGCAGAATGTATTCCGGAGACTGGAATGCGTTGTATATTGTTTACAAGTTTGCTACGATATCTGCACCTTTCGGCCCGATACTTCCGATATTATCGTGGCTTCTAGGGAACATATCCGAATATAGAAATGGACAGCAGCTGCACCTCATAACATCCTTGACACCTCTTACGACATGCATGGAAGGTAAATAGTGTTCCTATTATTTCACCGCTTTCGATCCCCGTCACATGATGGGCGACTGGTTTCCTATTTTTTAATGATTGCCTGGAGTTTCTGTGTTGATTGTGGTGTATGTTTTACGTGAGGGTATTTACACATGTGTTAAATCCAAATGCTGCTATGTCGATGGCTGGGTCCATAAGCGATATAACTCATAACCCGTTATTGTCATACCGAGACAGCAATGGATGCATCAACACGCAGTCCAACGATTTCATTCTTCAGTGGTTTGGTGCAGTGTTGAAAAATTAATAACGGTCCACTCTTTGACGGTGGCTGTTCAAAACTGTATTTGTTTTCCTATGCTCCTTTCACCTTCGAATGTTTCCTGCAGATCTTGTTTCTGAATTCTTCTTCTTCTTTAGCGTTCACTCTCAAACTCCCACGGGATCTCCGCTGTAGCAGGACCATTGTCCTACTAGATTTCCAACAGAATGTAGTCCAGAGAATGGGAATGCGTTGTGCCGTCGTTTTATTTGCGCCAATGGCCCGACACATCCGTCTTCAGTTGGTTTCTGAATAATAATTGTGCCGTCATATGTATGAAAATTCTCCAACGGAAACACGCTGCAGATATACTTGCTGCAACATATAGTTATGATAGTCATTTTAGTATTTCCACAAGCCATCAGGCAGCGGTGTCAGTGCCATGTGACGTATTCCTTCCAGAACTTTGTCTTCCCAATGAACTCTCTGAACCTCTCTCTGTCTTGGGCGATGTGGCTTGCATTTTCTAGCAATGTATTCATGTTATCTTTAATGTCGTCAGTCCATCGTCTTCTTGGTCTGCCCCTTCTCCTCTTCCCAGGTACTCTTCCCTCCATTATTTGTCTTTCTAAACAGTTATGTCTCTTTATATGACCAAACCGGCGTAGTTTTCTTTTTGTTATTGTGTTTAGTAACCAACACTCTGGAATATTCAGTGTGTTTATAATATCTGAGTTTCTGATTTTATCCTTCCATGATATTCTAAGTATCTTCCTGTAGCATTTCAGCTCGAATGAGTTCGGTTAATCCATTGGGAATTTCTATGCACAATATTCCCGTAGGTTGCCATTACTTTCGGGAAGGAACAACCGTTAATCGAGCACCGTAAAGAGAACACATTCGTTCTAGTCGGCCATTTTGGCGGAAGACCAGGCAGCGGTACGAAGGAAAATACAGTCAAAGTACACATCCTTGTTTCCATGAAGGATTCCTTCACAAAAGAATTGTGGTATGCTGTTTCCAAGCTCTAAACAATAAAGTCACCTGACGCAGATCAAAATCACCAATGAAATTTTCAACAATCTGAACGGAGTCGTTAAGCGTACACAGCTAGAGATTTGCAATCTCAGCTTTGGAAAACAACATCAGTGCGTCACATATGGAGAGAGGTCATAACAACGTTTATCTTAAGGAAACGCAAATACAAGGTAAAATATATGATGATGACCTGTATTGACAGCGGCACTATCACAATATAATGATGGTATAGAGCAACAGGCAGGCGAAGAACTCCGGGCCTAGTCTTAAAAATGTCAGGTCATAATAAAGGCATCCTGCTACTGACCAATCATTTGTAAAAGTTGTGGTCGGTAAACAATAGAGGGACTATTTGATTGCAGGTTTTAGTGGTATCTTTAAAGTGAATAAATCTTAGTGAATGAGAAAACTGGGTTTAGAGAATTTTGCAAAAGAGATTCTTCTGGTTTCTTCTTGATTCTTGATTAGAAACTGGCCTCACAGCACGTGGGTCATTCCCATAAGTGCTCCGCCCTCTGTTCTAGCAGCCATTCGACTCGAGGATGTTTCGAGTCTAATGCTGCCGAAACAGACGTCGACATCAGGGCACAACTCTAGCCCCTGCGACAGGTTTCTTTGTTGTTTCACCCACCCACGCCGTGCCTGTAACTAGTTCCAGCACAACGTCGGCCTGTCACAACAACATGGTAACTGTTATCGAAGGTTACGACTACGGGATTGTATAGATGACGTGCCATGAATCTTCTATAAGAAGATAACCTCAATATAAAGGCATCTCATCTACTAAGGTTTTCTGTTGCATGGTTTGTTTGTCTAGTGAGCCATTGATGAGACCCACAGACACAACCGCATGCGCAATATAGAAGATCAAGGCACCTACCTTTCTCAAGCCCCCGAGGATGCCTTTCTGTAGAAGAAAAAAGTTTTAATTGTATGAGTTAACTTTGAAGTAGGCATTTGACAAAGTGTTAAAAGATGGACTTCCTGTTAAATTCAAGATAACCGGAATACATGGCAATATCTTAAGATGGATTCAATCCTACCTACATAACACGAACTAGAGTCACCATGGATGGTTTGAAGAGTATAAAACTGCTGCTACGTCTGGACGTTTATGATTGGGGGAGCAACATCTCCAACACTGTTCCTTGTTTACATAGACGAATTTGTAAAATAATTGCCTGCTGTGGTGAAAGTGGCGTTATATGATGACGACCTTGTACTGTGGTGCACTGACAAATACACCAAATCAGAATACGCTATAATGTATCAGGCATCCGTAAAACTCAGGGCAACGACTGAAACATAACACGTCATAATAAACACATAAAAAATAATTCCATAACTCTATTCTTCCTGTCAAAAGGAACAGAAAGCCATAACAATTTATGGACTATCATGATCAAGACGCATGCGGTTGTGTTTGTGGGTCTCACCAATGTCCCACTAGACAAACCATTCTTGCAACAGAAAATCTTAGTAGATGATGCCGGTATATTTAGGCTCTCTTATGAAACCTTTGCAGCATGTCAATTATAGATCCCCTCTGAGTAGAAGACTCCTTCAATAGGCATTGCAGTAAGACGAAAGCAGAAGTATCCTGTGTTCGAAAGACAACTCAGAAAATCCACCCCACAGCCCATAGGAAGTAATAGTTAATCGTTGTAATCGTGAGGTTGTCAAACACAAAAAAAAGCATCATCAAGGAGGAAGACTAGCTCACATATTTTGGTGTTAGCTTTGATAAAATACTTAACTTGAAACACGCATATTCAAAAGGCAGAAGGGAAAGATCTCAGGCGGTAAGGCATACTCAGAAAACTAGCAAGCAGAAAACTTAGAATATGGAAAACTAGAAAACTTAGAATATGGCAGCTTGGTCATCGGCTTCAAAAACCCATGTCCAATATTTGTATAAAGTGCAAAATCAAGCGCTCAGGCGCATCACATGAGAAATGAATACCATGCCAATACTGGAAATGAAAAAACAATTACGGAGTTGCAGCTACTAACATAAAAAATAACACACGATACACTACACGCCTAGTTCTGATATGGAAGTATAGTAGCATGAGAACACACCCTATCAAGGGAATACTGGATGATCTAGAGGTGGGACTATTAAAACTCAGTAGTTTTGTCCATTATTCAACATGCTAGAAAGACAGTATCAAGTAGATCTACTCAAAGAATCATCACCTCTTCTGCCTAATCTGTACATTGCACAATGACATCAAACTAATCATTACCTACACATAAACGTATATTTCAGAAGTCTCAAAGAAAAAGAAGCAAGCCATTTTCACATCCAAGTGCCACAATGAGTATGATTCACGCAGAATTTCATGAACAATTGTGGTTACACGCATTTACAAATTCATTTATTACAAATGCAATCAGAAACGGAAAGGGCTCGCATTTCTAAAACGCATCCTGATCTTGTACATCAAAGTGCATCTCCCCGGAGAAGCTCTACTTCAACTACAATGCTGAGGTTCAAACAATAGAAAAAGCTGCCTTCATTATACTTGACACTGTCTATGAATGTCAACAAGTGGTCATCTTCAGATGTACTGTTTGTTCTGCACGTTCTCAAGTGTGGTAAACTACAAAACCTAAGAGACAAACAAAACAGCAAGCAAAAAGTGTAGAACTGCAATTCAATGGGTAGCGTTACACTGCGATGTCCCGGAAAATGTGATGACCAACAGTAGATGCCATACGAATTTAATCGGTTGTTGTAAATCTGTTTCAATGGACCAAATATAATAAACAACAAAAAGAAATATATTGAATATTTTCTTGCAAATTGAGGTTAACCTGTCCATGAATTTAACAACCACGGATCGATACTCGTCGGAAAATAAAATGTTGCTGTCAATATTCGAATACAAAACTTGAATTTGCCGAGTAGTATGTTGATTGCACACAAATTGATCATTGTTCCAATCGACCGTTTAACTACAAGATGAAAGAGTACTTATGACCAGGCTATTAATTCTTTTTCGAACGGCAGAAATTGGAGCATAATTTTAAAATCGCCAATGGAAAAATCTATGGGGAAACTTGAATCTTTGAAGAAACACTAATAGAATATAAAATAATTGTTTATACAGAAATTACAATATATTATGTCTCTTATAAGTAATTTAGTGAGGCGTTAGAGTATTTTAACGAGTGTTTGCAGGTAATGTGTAACTATTGCATTATTAACATGGTATAGCTATGTGTCAATTGGTGCTCTAGAACCCATCATAAGGGACAACGACCCTACATTTGAGCGCTAAATAAGGAGTGGGGTAATATACAAATAAAAGATAAGGTAAAAAGAGAGAGAGAGAGAGAGAGAAAGAGAGGGAAAGTGAGCAAGAGATAGAGGGGTTAGCACTATCTTCAAATCAACACTCACATTTAAAACATCGATTTTTGATTTCAATTGGTTGATGTGTATGGTCATGTTGGTCTGGACAGAAGGTCTGAAGCAACCATGTATCAGAGTTTATTGGGAGCAAATCAAACATGTTGAGCGTGAATAGAGACTCAAAGGTGCAAACTTAAACTTCCTGTGCGACTGCATGTGACTTTTACAGGCCATTCAAAATGATTCTAAACACAAACTACTCGTACTTTAGAACATTTAAATTAACTGACGACTAACAAAGTCGCGCTGCCGTGGATTTCTACACATTATAGATTTGCAGGAGATGAAGTAGATGAAATATTGGCACAAGCACATACAATACAAGGCCTGTGCTATCCGGTTCTTGATCTCATTGAAGCACCTACCATCTGATGTTCAACACAGAATACCACTGACTGAAGCAGCAGTCATGAAATAAAAATACAATCTTACATGGGTTTTGTTTGTTTTGCGTTCGCTCAATTGTAATCATCACTGAAATTCGTACGATCTGGCGGCAGCGTGGTTACGTTGTGCCACCGTTATGCGCCTTGTAGGCGTAGCGCATCCGAGATAGGCATGATTTGACATTTCGGGTGGGTTACCATAGCCTGTGACAGCCTTCCTATCTGTCGCCAGGCAGCGGATGTGTACCGACTCCACGCCAAGACGGTTTGTCCTTCACGTCTCTCTTGCACGAGGTGTCCTGTCGCTCCTGTTTGCTCTTCAACTTGTCTGTTGCCACGATCTTTCCTCTTCTCAGGATGTGTAAAAAAAAATTGGACTATCTGTTTCTGATGAGCGCAAGCAGCTGTCTTTTTGAATTCAATTTTTTAAAGATACCGTCTTTACGTTTTTTTATCCGTGGATGCGTTTTTAACATTTTCCTACACATCCACATCGTTTCTATGTTACTACCTACGGTAAAAAGTAAAATGGCTTGATGTCAATAGTTAAATCAATATATACCGCCGAAGACGGATGTGTCGGACCACTGGTGCAAATAAAACTGCGACACAACGCATTTCCATTTGCTGGACTACATCCTGCTAGAAATGTAGTTGGACCATTGTCCTGCTAGAAGAGAGATCCAGTGGGAGTTTGAGAACGAACACTGAAGAAGAAGAATAAATCAATATATTGTGCATTTCAAAATGATGCCTTCAAACTTCATTTAAAACTTATTTTGTCTCGTAGACTACTTGGAAATTTTTTTTTTCATAGACCTCTTGCCTTATTATCTTTAATCTTCATAAACATGTGTCAATTTCATGAACTTCAAATGTATTTGTTTTTGTTTTTTGGCAGATGACACAGTCTTGTTACTGTTTTAGAATTTTTTGTAGAGTGGAAAACTGTAAAAAAATTAACATGTATGCTTTTTATTGATACCTGGTTATCTCAATAACTAATAATGGAAGTAATTCGGATTTTTCCATGCACCTTATTTTTTACATTCTATACAATACGATTTCATAATTTAAAATTTCCAGGTGTTGCTATTGGCATGGAGTCATACATGTAACATCTTTCCACAAAATTATATTTTAAAACTGAACAGATCACAACGAACTACAATGTTCGAACTCGCACAGGACACCGTAGACTATCAGCACATCTCGACTAAAGGTTTCCAAACTTACCAATTTCAATGTACACAAATTAATGTCCACAGACTCCAGAGTATATCTTGTGGACACGTCAACTCTTAGCCGACTTGGGGATGACTTTTCAGAACCTGGCTTCACTATACGAACTGGTGTTGAACCTTCAGGAACTCCTTTATGGATAATTTATGGAGGCGGTCTTCTTGCCTCTTTAGACTTAGTAGAGGAAGTTGATATTTTCGCACGACTAAATCTTCCGATCCATAATACATTTGATCAGCTGCAGAGGATGCATGAGGAAATTTCATCGTTGGATTGTTGATCCTTCGTCTAAACCTTCGTTCTTCCTCTCTGCTTAATACTAATTTCTCAAATCGCCTAACGTTACTACGCGTTCTCTGTGGGACACACTCTTCCGTAGTCGTAACCTTCGATAACAGTTACCATGTTGTTCTGACAGGCCTACGTTGTGCTTGAACTAGTTACAGGCACGGCGTGGGTGGACGGAACAACAAAGAAACCTGTTGCAAGGGCTAGAGTTGTGCCCTGATGTCGATGTGTTTCGTCGGCGTTGGACTAGAAACACCATCGAGTTTGAATGGCTGCTGGAACAGAGGGCGGAGCACTTATGGGAATGCCCTACGTGCTGTGAGGCCAGATTTCTTATCAAGAATCAAAAATCTTCCGTCGACTTGTCATAGTTGTCAGAAGCGATGCAATCAATGAAGTGCCGACCCGAGTGTCATAGGCAATCATGCTTCTCCACAACTCCCTGTCTCTTGTATTGTTAAATAAGTTCAGTTGGTGACTTCTTTTTGTGTCACAGCGACAATACATCCAGAAATGTCTCTCGTCTCACTGTCTCTTCTCCTTTTTATCTTTCTTGCGGTTACTAAATGTTTTACTTTGCTGATCAAATTCCCTAAAAATCCTGATTGTCTGCTTCTAATTATTGCAATAATCTGTGCCGTTTTACTCCAGCATCTCTGAGAACTTCCACATTAGTTTTCTTGGCTGTCCATGAAATTGTCATCATTCTTCTAGAAAATACCACATCTCGGTTGCCTCCAGCTAATTTTGGACACTTTTGTTTTCTGCCCATGCCTCGCTTCCACAAAAACAGAATTGGTTCAATATAGCAACCTAGCACGCGAAAACGAGTATGCACTGATATTACTCCATAGCACGGAATGTTTCTCATTTCTTGAAATATTGATTTGGCCTGTGCTATCCGGTTCTTGATGTCATTGAAGCTACTACCATCTGATGTTAAACTGGTGCCAAATACTTGACTTTATCGCTTGATTTAATTTTACACCATTGATAGTAAGTAATATTGCATTTTTAGCAATGGTGCATTTTGACGGCGCGTTTTTCTTTTAAGCAACTATTACTTCTGTTTTCTTCTTGTTTAGACTGAGGCTTTTGTTTCCACATTTTTCTACTACAGTGTTTAACAGGGCTTGCATTTCTTGTTTTTCGTTCCCTGGCATCAGAACTGTTTCATCAGCATATTTTAGATTATTCATATTGTAACATCCAACTGGTATTCCAGCCATGCTTTCTATGTTTCGTATTATATCATCTGTATACGGAGAAAAAAATTGATGACATTTCACCCCTTGTCTGACGCACGTTCTCTATCTTTAGGAATTCTGCTACATTTCTGTCAACCCTCATGGCAGCTGTGTTTTCCAGTACATATATCGTACTATTTTTAGACCTTTCCTATCAGTATTGAGTTTAAAAAAATGTCATTATATCCATTCAGAAGCGATTACAAAGGCGTTAATATTTTGTACATGCCACTGCATCTCAAATAATGTCAGTCTCTTCTTCTGTTCTGATACCCTGTGTAAGTTCCTCGGTCAGAATCTTCTAATGGTACCTTGTGTAAGTTCCCCGGTCAGAATCTTCTTATGTTACCCTGTGTGAATTCCCCGGTCAGCATCTTTTTATGGTACCCTGTGATAGTTCCCCGGTCAACATCTTCTTTTGGTACCCTGTGTAAGATCCCCGGTCAGCATCTTCTTATGGTACCCTGTGTAAGTTCCCCAATCAGCATCTTCCTATGGTACTCTGTGTAAGTTACCCGGACAGCATCTTCTTATGGTACCCTGTGTAAGATCTCCGATCAGTATCTTCTTATGGTACCCTGTGTACGTTCCCTGATCAGCATCTTCTTATGGTACCATGTGCATGGTATCCAATCAACATCTTCTTCTGTTATCATGTTCAGGTCCCCAGTCAGCCTCTTCTTCAAATACCCTGTGCATGTTCCTCAGTCAGCATCTTATTCCAATACACTGTGTACGTTCCCCAGTCAGCCTCTTCTTCCAATACACTGTGTACGTTCCCCAGTCAGCCTCTCCTTCGAATACCGTGTGCACGTTCCCCAGTCAGCCTCTTCTTCCAATACCCTGAGTACGTTCCACAGTCAGCCTCTTCTCCCAATACCATGTGCACGTTCCACAGTCAGCCTCTTCTTCCAATATCATGTGCGTGTTCCTCAGTCAGCCTCTTCTTCCAATACCATGTGCACGTTCTCCAGTCAGAATCTTCTTCTAATATCATGTTCTGATCACCAGTCAGCCTCTTCTTCCAATACCATGTACACGTTTTCTAGTCAACATATTTGTCCATACCATGTGTACATTCCTCAGTCAGCCTCTTCTTCCAATACCATGTGCACGTTCTCCAATCAGCATCTTCATCTGATATCATGTTCTGGTCCCCAGTCAGCATCTTCTTCCAATACCCTGTGTACGTTCCCCAGGCAGCCTCTTCTTCCAATACCTTGTGCACGTTCCCCAGTCAGCCTCTTCTTCCAGTACCCTGTGTACGTTCCTCAGTCATCCTCTTCTTCCAATGCCATGTGAACGTTCCCTAGTCAGCCTCTTCTTCCAATACCCTGTGTACGTTCCCCAGTCAGCCTCTCCTTCCAACACCAGGTGCACGTTCCCCAGTCAGCCTCTTCTTCCTATACCCTGTGTACGTTCCTCAGTCAGCATCTTCTTCTGATATCATGTTCTGGTACCCAGTCAGCCTCTTCTTCCTATACCCTGTGTAAGTTCCCCAGTCAGCCTCTTCTTCAAAATACCATATTCACGTTTCCCAGTCAGCCTCTTCTTCCAATACGCTGTGTACGTTCCCCAGTCAGATCTCTTCTTCCAATACCCTGTGTACGTTCCCCAGTCAGCCTATTCTTCCAATACCATGTGTACGTTCCCCAGTCAGCCTCTTCTTCCAATACCATGTGCACGTTCCCCAGCAAGCCTCTTCTTCCAATACCATGTGCACGTTCCCCAGTAAGCCTCTTCTTCCAATACCCTGTGTATGTTCCCCAGTCAGCCTGTTCTTCCAATACCCTGTGTACGTTCCCCAGCCAGCCTCTTCTTCTAATACCCTGTGCAAGTTCATAATACACTATTTCTTTAACGGATGCATTATTCTTCATTTTCCATTATAAAAATTGCCAAGCTCATTCAGTTTTCCACGACTGAAAGTGGATATTATTGTGGAAATTGTAGGTTTGAACATGACCCCATGCTTGCGGAAAATATTTGATATAAATGAAATTAATTTACGTGTATTAGAATAATATATGTTGACATTTTTTTTCTGCGATCTTTATGTAGTGTTTCATTAGTTAAATATTTGGTATGTATGTATTTGTTTCATTAGTTAAATATTTGGTATGTATGTATTTGTTTCATTAGTTAAATATTTGGTATGTATGTATTTGTTTCATTAGTTAAATATTTGGTATGTATGTATTTGTTTCATTAGTTTAATATTGGGTGTGTATGTGCTGATTCCCAATTTATTTCCTCGATTTGTATGTGCTGTTTCACACGGTATGACATTCAGTTTGTATGTGCTGTTTCTTCTTCTTCTTTCTGATCATCATATGATCTATTTCACAAGTTATGACTTTGGTCTTTATGTACTATTTCACAAGTTATTTCTTTCGTCTTTTTGTGCGGTTTCACACATTATTTCTTTGGTCTGTATGTGCTGTGTCACGTTATTCATGTGGACTGTATGTGCTGTTTCCTCCATTCTTTCATATCCCTTTATCATCTCTTGCTTAGTTTACAACCCCTAAAAAAATCAATCACGAAATGTTAATAGTGAATCAATATTTGAAGATCGTTTGTAATAATTTAACAAGAAGACTCTTGGCATCACTTTGTTACGGTAGTGGATCTGGGGAATATAAGGATACCAGGCGTACATTACATTTGAGAATGAGAAAATAGAATGTCTGGGTCGATATGACAAGAAGTCTCAGAAAATAAAATCAGAAGTGGTGAAGGAATTGAAAAAAGAACAATTTACGAAACTGTATCTTGGAGCCTTATGAAAAAATGGCTTGTTAATTAAAAAAATATTATGTTAAACCCATTCCTGTACTGGGGAAAAGGCAAAAGGGGGAAAATAGTGATCTTGTTACCTGCAGTGCAAATCGTTAGAGACGAATAAGGACGTTAGGTGTCTGAAGTTAGCTATTCAGTCCCATTAAAGGGTCAAGTGACCTAGAAGTCAAATGCAGTCGGATGTGTAGACTGAAGATATCGCAGCCGAACTTCAAACCATGACACAACGCTTTCTATTCTCCAGACTACGTTCTTCTAACATTCAGGAGTTTGCGAACGTTCGCCGAAGAAGTAGTTATATAATCAACTCCGCTGAAGTTAGATGTTTCGGGCTACTGGTGCAAATAAAACGGTAACAACGCATTTCGTCCGTTATATAGACTGAATCCTGTTTGCTATATATTAGGATTATTGTTCAACTACAAGAGAGATATAATGGGAGTTTGAGAATGAACGAATAAAGAACAACATTCTGCAACATGTGTTGCAAACAAAAATTGTATTGCATCTCATTCACGACATGTATTCTTTGTCTTTCTTAACAAGTGTCGATCTATGCATGTTCTCTTCTTGTTCACTTGTGATTACTAACTGAGGAACTTGATGTACTCAACATAAGGTCTCATCATTTCAAGTCTCACTATTTCTTGTTTTACTTTCTCAGGTCTGACTTTTTCGAATCTTATTATTTTAAGTTTTACTACTTCAGGTCTGACATTTTCAGGACTGCCTATTTCTGGTATGACTATTTCAGTTCTCACTATTTCAGGTCTGACTTTTTCAGTTCCCACTATTTCAGGTCTAACTATTTCAGTTCTCACTATTTCAATTCTCACTATTTCAGTTCCCACTATTTCAGGTCTGACTATTTCAGGTCTGACTATTTTAGTTCTCACTATGTCATGTCTATTTCAGTTCCCACTATTTCAGTTCGGACTATTTCAGTTCCCACTATTTCAGTTCTCACTATTTCAGGTATGACTATTTCAGTTCCCACTATTTCAGGTCTGACTATTTCAGGTCTGACTATTTTAGTTTTCATTATTTCATGTATATTTCAGTTCCCACTATTTCAGGTCTGACTATTGTAGTTCTCACTATTTCATGTCTATTTCTTCTTCTTCTGCGTTCATTCTCAAACTCCAACTGGATCTAGCTGGATCATGGTCCTGCTAGATTTCCAGCCGGATGTAGTCCAGAAAATGGAAATGCGCTGTGTCGCCGTTTTATTTGCGCCAATGGCCCGACACATCCGTCTTCGGCGGGTCATGTCTATTTAAGTTCCCACTATTTCAGGTATGACTATTTCAGTTTCCCCTATTTCAGGTCTGACTATTTCAGTTCCCACTATTTCAGTTCCCACTATTTCAGTTCCCACAATTTCAGTTCCCACTATTTCAGTTCCCACAATTTCAGTTCCCACTATTTCAGTTCTCACAATTTCAGTTCTCAATATTAGAATCTTAGCAGTCGAACAGCATTAGTTCTTGAAGGAAGTCAGACTTTGATAATGTTCGACTTTCAACTTTAGTTTCCTCACAATATTGTAAGTGACTGCATTGTAAGTGTCTGCATTGGAAGTGTCTGCATTGGAAGTGTCTGCATTGTAAGTGACTGCATTGTAAGTGACTGCATTGTAAGTGTCTGCATTGGAAGTGTCTGCATTGTAAGTGACTGCATTGTAAGTGTCTGCATTGGAAGTGTCTGCATTGTAAGTGACTGCATTGGAAGTGTCTGCATTGTAAGTGACTGCATTGGAAGTGGCTGCATTGTAAGTGACTGCATTGTAAGTGACTGCATTGGAAGTGTCTGCATTGGAAGTGTCTGCATTGGAAGTGGCTGCATTGTAAGTGACTGCAGTGTAAGTGACTGCATTGTAAGTGACTGCATTGTAAGTGACTGCATTGTAAGTGACTGCAGTGTAAGTGACTGCATTGTAAGTGACTGCATTGTAAGTGACTGCATTGTAAGTGACTGCATTGTAAGTGACTGCATTGTAAGTGACTGCATTGGAAGTGACTGCATTGGAAGTGACTGCATTGGAAGTGATCATGTTATAATATTAGAAGATGTGTTCTGATCTTTCAGTTTTAAATATCAGTCAGTCAGTTCCTCTTTTGCAAAGTTTGGCACATAGGGCGGATGTCATAGTTCTTCATGCCTTCTAATCAAGAATCAAAAATCTTCCGTCGACTTGTCATAGTTGTCAGAAGCGATGCAATCAATGAAGTGCCGACCCGAGTGTCATAGGCGATCATGCTTCTCCACAACTCCCTGTCTCTTGTATTGTTAAATAAGTTCAGTTGGTGACTTCTTTTTGTGTCACAGCGACAATACATCCAGAAATGTCTCTCGTCTCACTGTCTCTTCTCCTTTTTATCTTTCTTGCGGTTACTAAATGTTTTACTTTGCTGATCAAATTCCCTAAAAATCCTGATTGTCTGCTTCTAATTATTGCAATAATCTGTGCCGTTTTACTCCAGCATCTCTGAGAACTTCCACATTAGTTTTCTTGGCTGTCCATGAAATTGTCATCATTCTTCTAGAAAATACCACATCTCGGTTGCCTCCAGCTAATTTTGGGCACTTTTGTTTTCTGCCCATGCCTCGCTTCCACAAAAACAGAATTGGTTCAATATAGCAACCTAGCACGCGAAAACGAGTATGCACTGATATTACTCCATAGCACGGAATGTTTCTCATTTCTTGAAATATTGATTTGGCCTGTGCTATCCGGTTCTTGATGTCATTGAAGCTACTACCATCTGATGTTAAACTGGTGCCAAATACTTGACTTTATCGCTTGATTTAATTTTACACCATTGATAGTAAGTAATATTGCATTTTTAGCAATGGTGCATTTTGACGGCGCGTTTTTCTTTTAAGCAACTATTACTTCTGTTTTCTTCTTGTTTAGACTGAGGCTTTTGTTTCCACATTTTTCTACTACAGTGTTTAACCTGGCTTGCATTTCTTGTTTTTCGTTCCCTGGCATCAGAACTGTTTCATCAGCATATTTTAGATTATTCAGATTGTAACATCCAACTGGTATTCCAGCCATGCTTTCTATGTTTCGTATTATATCATCTGTATACGGAGAAAAAAATTGATGACATCTCACCCCTTGTCTGACGCACGTTCTCTATCTTTAGGAATTCTGCTACATTTCTGTCAACCCTCATGGCAGCTGTGTTTTCCAGTACATATATCGTACTATTTTTAGATCTTTCCTATCAGTATTGAGTTTAAAAAAATGTCATTATATCCATTCAGAAGCGATTACAAAGGCGTTAATAATTTGTACATGCCACTGCATCTCAAATAATGTCAGTCTCTTCTTCTGTTCTGATACCCTGTGTAAGTTCCTCGGTCAGCATCTTCTAATGGTATCATGTGTAAGTTACCGGTCAGCATCTTCTTATGGTACCTTGTGTAAGTTCCCCGGTCAGAATCTTCTTATGTTACCCTGTGTGAATTCCCCGGTCAGCATCTTTTTATGGTACCCTGTGATAGTTCCCCGGTCAACATCTTCTTTTGGTACCCTGTGTAAGATCCCCGGTCAGCATCTTCTTATGGTACCCTGTGTAAGTTCCCCAATCAGCATCTTCCTATGGTACTCTGTGTAAGTTACCCGGACAGCATCTTCTTATGGTACCCTGTGTAAGATCTCCGATCAGTATCTTCTTATGGTACCCTGTGTACGTTCCCCGATCAGCATCTTCTTATGGTACCATGTGCATGGTCTCCAATCAACATCTTCTTCTGTTATCATGTTCAGGTCCCCAGTCAGCCTCTTCTTCAAATACCCTGTGCATGTTCCTCAGTCAGCATCTTATTCCAATACACTGTGTACGTTCCCCAGTCAGCCTCTTCTTCCAATACACTGTGTACGTTCCCCAGTCAGCCTCTCCTTCGAATACCGTGTGCACGTTCCCCAGTCAGCCTCTTCTTCCAATACCCTGAGTACGTTCCACAGTCAGCCTCTTCTTCCAATACCATGTGCACGTTCCACAGTCAGCCTCTTCTTCCAATATCATGTGCGTGTTCCTCAGTCAGCCTCTTCTTCCAATACCATGTGCACGTTCTCCAGTCAGAATCTTCTTCTAATATCATGTTCTGATCACCAGTCAGCCTCTTCTTCCAATACCATGTACACGTTTTCTAGTCAACATCTTTGTCCATACCATGTGTACATTCCTCAGTCAGCCTCTTCTTCCAATACCATGTGCACGTTCTCCAATCAGCATCTTCATCTGATATCATGTTCTGGTCCCCAGTCAGCATCTTCTTCCAATACCCTGTGTACGTTCCCCAGGCAGCCTCTTCTTCCAATACCTTGTGCACGTTCCCCAGTCAGCCTCTTCTTCCAGTACCCTGTGTACGTTCCTCAGTCATCCTCTTCTTCCAATGCCATGTGAATGTTCCCCAGTCAGCCTCTTCTTCCAATACCCTGTGTACGTTCCCCAGTCAGCCTCTCCTTCCAACACCAGGTGCACGTTCCCCAGTCAGCCTCTTCTTCCTATACCCTGTGTACGTTCCTCAGTCAGCATCTTCTTCTGATATCATGTTCTGGTACCCAGTCAGCCTCTTCTTCCTATACCCTGTGTAAGTTCCCCAGTCAGCCTCTTCTTCAAAATACCATATTCACGTTTCCCAGTAAGCCTCTTCTTCCAATACCCTGTGTACGTTCCCCAGTCAGCCTCTTCTTCCAATACCCTGTGTACGTTCCCCAGTCAGCCTATTCTTCCAATACCATGTGTACGTTCCCCAGTCAGCCTCTTCTTCCAATACCATGTGCACGTTCCCCAGCAAGCCTCTTCTTCCAATACCATGTGCACGTTCCCCAGTAAGCCTCTTCTTCCAATACCCTGTGTATGTTCCCCAGGTAGCCTGTTCTTCCAATACCCTGTGTACGTTCCCCAGCCAGCCTCTTCTTCTAATACCCTGTGCAAGTTCATAATACACTATTTCTTTAACGGATGCATTATTCTTCATTTTCCATTATAAAAATTGCCAAGCTAATTCAGTTTTCCAAGACTGAAAGTGGATATTATTGTTGAAATTGTAGGTTTGAACATGACCCCATGCTTGCGGAAAATATTTGATATAAATGAAATTAATTTACGTGTATTAGAATAATATATGTTGACATTTTTTTTCTGCGATCTTTATGTAGTGTTTCATTAGTTAAATATTTGGTATGTATGTATTTGTTTCATTAGTTAAATATTTGGTATGTATGTATTTGTTTCATTAGTTAAATATTTGGTATGTATGTATTTGTTTCATTAGTTAAATATTTGGTATGTATGTATTTGTTTCATTAGTTAAATATTTGGTATGTATGTATTTGTTTCATTAGTTAAATATTTGGTATGTATGTATTTGTTTCATTAGTTTAATATTGGGTGTGTATGTGCTGATTCCCAATTTATTTCCTCGATTTGTATGTGCTGTTTCACACGGTATGACATTCAGTTTGTATGTGCTGTTTCTTCTTCTTCTTTCCGATCATCATATGATCTATTTCACAAGTTATGACTTTGGTCTTTATGTACTATTTCACAAGTTATTTCTTTCGTCTTTTTGTGCGGTTTCACACATTATTTCTTTGGTCTGTATGTGCTGTGTCACGTTATTCATGTGGACTGTATGTGCTGTTTCCTCCATTCTTTCATATCGCTTTATCATCTCTTGCTTAGTTTACAACCCCTAAAAAAATCAATCACGAAATGTTAATAGTGAATCAATATTTGAAGATCGTTTGTAATAATTTAACAAGAAGACTCTTGGCATCACTTTGTTACGGTAGTGGATCTGGGGAATATAAGGATACCAGGCGTACATTACATTTGAGAATGAGAAAATAGAATGTCTGGGTCGATATGACAAGAAGTCTCAGAAAATAAAATCAGAAGTGGTGAAGGAATTGAAAAAAGAACAATTTACGAAACTGTATCTTGGAGCCTTATGAAAAAATGGCTTGTTAATTAAAAAAATATTATGTTAAACCCATTCCTGTACTGGGGAAAAGGCAAAAGGGGGAAAATAGTGATCTTGTTACCTGCAGTGCAAATCGTTAGAGACGAATAAGGACGTTAGGTGTCTGAAGTTAGCTATTCAGTCCCATTAAAGGGTCAAGTGACCTAGAAGTCAAATGCAGTCGGATGTGTAGACTGAAGATATCGCAGCCGAACTTCAAACCATGACACAACGCTTTCTATTCTCCAGACTACGTTCTTCTAACATTCAGGAGTTTGCGAACGTTCGCCGAAGAAGTAGTTATATAATCAACTCCGCTGAAGTTAGATGTTTCGGGCTACTGGTGCAAATAAAACGGTAACAACGCATTTCGTCCGTTTTATAGACTGAATCCTGTTTGCTATATATTAGGATTATTGTTCAACTACAAGAGAGATATAATGGGAGTTTGAGAATGAACGAATAAAGAACAACATTCTGCAACATGTGTTGCAAACAAAAATTGTATTGCATCTCATTCACGACATGTATTCTTTGTCTTTCTTAACAAGTGTCGATCTATGCATGTTCTCTTCTTGTTCACTTGTGATTACTAACTGAGGAACTTGATGTACTCAACATAAGGTCTCATCATTTCAAGTCTCACTATTTCTTGTTTTACTTTCTCAGGTCTGACTTTTTCGAATCTTATTATTTTAAGTTTTACTACTTCAGGTCTGACATTTTCAGGACTGCCTATTTCTGGTATGACTATTTCAGTTCTCACTATTTCAGGTCTGACTTTTTCAGTTCCCACTATTTCAGGTCTAACTATTTCAGTTCTCACTATTTCAATTCTCACTATTTCAGTTCCCACTATTTCAGGTCTGACTATTTCAGGTCTGACTATTTTAGTTCTCACTATGTCATGTCTATTTCAGTTCCCACTATTTCAGTTCGGACTATTTCAGTTCCCACTATTTCAGTTCTCACTATTTCAGGTATAACTATTTCAGTTCCCACTATTTCAGGTCTGACTATTTCAGGTCTGACTATTTTAGTTTTCATTATTTCATGTATATTTCAGTTCCCACTATTTCAGGTCTGACTATTGTAGTTCTCACTATTTCATGTCTATTTCTTCTTCTTCTGCGTTCATTCTCAAACTCCAACTGGATCTAGCTGGATCATGGTCCTGCTAGATTTCCAGCCGGATGTAGTCCAGAAAATGGAAATGCGCTGTGTCGCCGTTTTATTTGCGCCAATGGCCCGACACATCCGTCTTCGGCGGGTCATGTCTATTTAAGTTCCCACTATTTCAGGTATGACTATTTCAGTTTCCCATATTTCAGGTCTGACTATTTCAGTTCCCACTATTTCAGTTCCCACTATTTCAGTTCCCACAATTTCAGTTCCCACTATTTCAGTTCCCACAATTTCAGTTCCCACTATTTCAGTTCTCACAATTTCAGTTCTCAATATTAGAATCTTAGCAGTCGAACAGCATTAGTTCTTGAAGGAAGTCAGACTTTGATAATGTTCGACTTTCAACTTTAGTTTCCTCACAATATTGTAAGTGACTGCATTGTAAGTGTCTGCATTGGAAGTGTCTGCATTGGAAGTGTCTGCATTGTAAGTGACTGCATTGTAAGTGACTGCATTGTAAGTGACTGCATTGTAAGTGACTGCATTGTAAGTGACTGCATTGGAAGTGTCTGCATTGGAAGCGTCTGCATTGTAAGTGACTGCATTGTAAGTGACTGCATTGGAAGTGTCTGCATTGGAAGTGGCTGCATTGTAAGTGACTGCAGTGTAAGTGACTGCATTGTAAGTGACTGCATTGTAAGTGACTGCATTGTAAGTGACTGCATTGGAAGTGTCTGCATTGTAAGTGACTGCATTGGAAGTGTCTGCATTGGAAGTGGCTGCATTGTAAGTGACTGCATTGTAAGTGACTGCATTGTAAGTGACTGCATTGTAAGTGACTGCATTGTAAGTGACTGCATTGTAAGTGACTGCATTGGAAGTGACTGCATTGGAAGTGACTGCATTGGAAGTGATCATGTTATAATATTAGAAGATGTGTTCTGATCTTTCAGTTTTAAATATCAGTCAGTCAGTTCCTCTTTTGCAAAGTTTGGCACATAGGGCGGATGTCATAGTTCTTCATGCCTGTCGGTCAGTTGCTAGGGATTGCAGGTCTTGTGCATTTATGCTTGTTGATTTTAATTCATTCATAAATATTCTTCTGAGCGTTGTTTTTGGTCTTTCCTGTTTTCTTTCCCCGTCTGGTGTCCACATGAAGAAATGTCGTGGAATTCTGTCTTCCTTCATTCTAAGTATGTGTCCGATGTATGTCCAGCGGCGTTTTCTGATGATGTTCATCACATATTCTTGTTTTCTCTCCTCTCTTAGTATATCGTTTGATTTGAAGTCTTTCCAATTAGTATTTGTGATACTTCTGAGGCATCTATTCTCGAAGGCAACTAACTTCTTATCCATTATTGCGGAAGATTAAAAACTTATACATCCATATGTGAATATCCATATTTTAAATGTCGCACTGTAGCAATCTTCTGACAGAACAATAGTCCTACTATATTGCAATCAGGATGTTGTCCGAAGATAAGAATTACTCTGTCTCGCCATTTGATTTACTCAAATGGCCAGACATATTAGACTTCACTGGTATACTTTAATATACTTTCTGAAATGGTGATAATGTTTGTTTTAATAAAATTAGTTATCTTGTTGGAATCTCTGTAGTATAATGTTAAGTCATTCGCTTGCTAATCATCAGACCCGATTTTTGAGTCCACTAGTTATTCGTGGCTTGAAATAAAATTAATTACACCCATGTGCGTACTCTTCACCATAGCACCATCTACTCTTATCGGGATTTCGAAATCGGATACCCTTTCAAAGGTATTGCATTTCAGCTTTTCGAGTAAGAATACCTTGCGGCTATGCAGCGACAGTGTCGCTGGTTGAGTGTCGCTGGTTGGGTCAGCTGATGATTTCAGAGATAGTAGTTGTTTTATTGTAATCAATTCACATGCGCGATCTCTAAAAGTATGAACAAGAAAGACCACACTAAGCATGCCATATCTATTTCAAGGGTGAACCACCATGAGGTAGTTTTTTAGAATCTTGGTTAGTACGTAACTCGAGATAGTTTTTAGAGTCTTGGTTAGTAGCTAACTCGAGATAGTTTTTAGAGTCTTGGTTAGTAGCTAACTCGAGATAGTTTTTAGAGTCTTGGTTAGTAGCTAACTCGAGATAGTTTTTAGAGTCTTGGTTAGTAGCTAACTCGAGATAGTTTTTAGAATCTTGGTTAGTAGCTAACTCGAGATAGTTTTTAGAGTCTTGGTTAGTACCTAACTCGAGAAAGTTTTTGGAATCTTGGTTAGTAGCTAACTCGAGATAGTTTTTATGATTTTGGTTGTTAGCTAACCCTGGGAATCACACGAGATTTTTGAGAAACCATTTGTGCTGTTCATATTGACATCATCGCTTTCTTCTTAATCCGTTATTTTTACTGCTAACCCTTTCACCGATGAAAAAGAGCGTTGCAAAATTTGCTTTTAAAGGGACAATCAAAACTTAGCGTGATTTATGCAAATTTATGTGATTGCTTCTCCAATTCCCGAATGAACATTAAGCTGAACACCTCCTCTCAATTGCTCCAGATTAATCGTTAAGGTTAACTCTCCCTCCCATAACTACTAGCTGTATTTCCATAAGTTGTCTGGTAATCTCATTTCATCGTCTATTTGATAGTTTGTTGCAAACATTTACCTTCAATTCTCACAATTGTTAAATATTGATACTAATTCTCTGCAGATATCTCTCTTGAGACATTAATATCGGATGTCTCTCACGACTTTCACATACCAACCACATTCTCTGGAGACATTCACATACTTAAACATATATCTACTGAGAAATTCACTGTCCGAGCATATATATATATATATATATATTCACGTATACACACATATCTCTCTGGAGACCGCCACATATTGAAGATCTGTTTTGAGACATTGACGTATATATGCAGATATGCTTGCATACATTCACGTATGAAATCATCTCTCTGTCCCTCTATCTCTCTGTCTCTCTGAAGACCTTTATATACCCAAACTTATCTATCTATCTGAAGACATTCTCTGTGCAGATGTGTTTCTCTAGAGATATTCACATATTCAAGAAGTTATACGCTATATATATGAACATTCACATTATCCAAGTAGATTTTCTGAAGACCTTCACATTTTCAAACACATAACTAAGATTCCATGTTGATATTTTGACGTTGTACTTTATGATACCTGTTAAGAATGAACGAATTCGTTACATGTCTGTATACGACATGAAATATAGCAAAATCACTATTGTGCTCTGATATATATATATATCATAAAAAGCAACTGGGGTAGTGTTAGGAGTTAACTGTCACATACCATATAATGTCAATATGACACACACGCCATGCTGAATTTTTATGTGGCATTCCAAAAATGCTGATATCGCTGTTAAATGTGTACTATGACAAAATTCATGTCATTATTTGTACTACACTCTGCTAATATGCAGAAGGAAACAGGTAATGCTCTTGCCCAGTAGTTTTACAACCTATAAGGATACTCCTATAATACATTAGTCTCTCATATCCATAATTTAGACGTACACTGGAGATAGGGCACCTACAAGTACTTTATCAAGTTTACTTAAATGTATAAGAAGTGCCTTCAAATTAAACAAAAGGAAGAAAAAGGTATACATAATAAGCGACAATTTTCAAAAGTACTGGTTATCTGTGAATGAATATCCTATACCAGTGAGTGACAGTTTTGGCTTTTAACCCATTTCTCGCTGTTAGAACAATCGTGTATTCCGTGTACCAACATGGGTCTTAAACAGAAGACTCCATTTGACTATATTCAAGACTTAATACTATATTTCTTAATACTGGTAAATCTTGTTTACAGATTATATTTCTGTGGCGGTCTGTACGAGTCTGTGGCCAATGACTTTTGTTCGTGCCTCCGCCCGCCCCCTCCCTCCAGTGGTATATGCGAACCTCTGGTTGACCAATAGACCCACGCTGAGAGCAATTAATGAACCGTCGGAAATATATCGTTGTTTCACACGGCGTGTTTACTATATTTATCTCTTGGTTTACTTACACATAAAAGTTAATAAGCAATTCTTCAACTTCAGAATTCATTTTTTCCTCTATGTTTAGCCGATTTAATGTATTTTCACCTTTCTATCTTCTGCGATGTCATTAAGCTGGTGACCAGCGCCAAATATGACAATACACTCATTAGCTTTCCTCTTTGTTGTCTCACGTCTCTTGTTCCTTTAATCGTTGCGGTTGTCACTAAATTGTTTAACGTTCCATTAAATAAGTCCTTCTTGCGTTCGTTGTCATACGCCTGCTGGATTTCTCTAATTACAGGACATGATCCAAATAAACCAAACAACAACAAAAAATCCCCCCTCCCATAGCACGCTCCTGACTTGGAGTTAATAACTCCATGCCAGCAACTTGAGCTTATAACGGCTCATACTCGCTTGAAGCTGCCCGTCACTGGACACATGGGGTATTTCAGTGGGTATTTCAGCACCGACTGAAAACCCGCCCCGTCCTGGTGGGCAGCAACTCAGGTTTGGTCCGCGGCTGCATAATTGCAGCAAGCACTCCATATATAGACATATATGGAGTGCCCTCAACCATCCGCCACCTGTGGACGCGCCTGGTAGAAGTCGGTAGTCCCCCCTCCCCCAGGAGAAATCTATACTTCTTCACCAAACAACCAAACAAATCTGACGCTTCACCAAATGTCTTTATCAGATACAAAAGATAACATGACCCAGTCAGCAACTCCATAATTAAATGATATTTATATATTTTATGTACATTTTTATATACATTTATATATAAATGTTGTCGTTATTATTTGTTGCACCCTTTGAATGTTTGTTTTAAAAATATATTATAGTTTTCATAGGGAGCCGAGTAGCGCAGTGGTTAGCACACTGGTTTGCATATGAGTGGTGCTTGGTTCATTCTCCAGTTGAGGCGGAAATGTTTTTCATATCGCAAAGGCTCCCGGATCGACCCAGCCTTAAATAGGTACCGAATTAATCCGGGAAGTAAAGACTGCGAGGGAGAGGAGATTGCTACCGCCCTCATTTGCAGAGCGACTGAATTGTAAGATCGCCAACCACTGAAATGTTAGATCGCTTACATCTCACACCCCTACGGCATTAATAAATGATGTGGGTTACTTTACTTACTATAGTGTTCTTATAACCTTGTGTATTTTAATTCTTTGTATATATGTAAATCTACTCTGTATTTAGTGATCCAACAGTATATTTCAGTATACTTCTATTTCAGTATGCATCTATTTTGTTCCTTTTCAACACGCAGGAGCCGTCCGTATTTTCTGAAAGGCCTGCCTCTAGGAGCAGAATGAGTCTTAGAAGAAATGACAAAATCAAGAACAGGGGAAGCTATTCTGCTGATCAAAATGGTAAGTAAGACAAAGTTTGGTTGTTGCCCTTATTTATTCATAATTTTTGAAAATACTTATGGTAACTACATCCACTATAGATATATGTTACATTTATATCTAGGGCACAGCTAGACAGCTTGTGTGGGTCGGAGGGCTTAATTGAAATATTGTATTGTGGTATGTGACAACATGTTTTTTTAAAAATTAATAGGAGCTCTAAGAAACGTTTTCTGAGCTAGCCTGGGTTCCAACACATACAGTCAATAACATCAGATTGGTGGGCATCAAGCAATAACTTAGTGGGTCGGATTTGTCGCGCGGTCCATGTTCTGACCACCACTAATATAGAGAGAAGATAAATATGCGAGCTCTAAATAGTATTGTCGAATTACGGGAGGTAATTAATAGCCATATTTAGGAAATGCCATTTAAGTTATTAATCATTCGTTGAGGTACGCCGATGTCCACCACGAATAATCTGTTGTAAACAGCAGACTTGAACAGCAGGAATGAACAGCAGATGTGAACAGTAAGCGTGAGTTTAATTTGATTATATCAGACCTTAGCTCATCAGATAAACCGCAACCTCTGATTTATTCACGTTTTGTACGTGTCCATGTAACTGTATCAGCTTAAAGTGAACTAAACTGTTGCCAGTTCTGTATTCGTACACCTCACATGTACTCATTCGCGTGATTCCACTGCATATGATATACCATAACACATAAATCAACCACAAAGAACATATTCTGTGTATTTAACATATAGTTTCTAAGCAAATATGTCTTGTATAGGTTGTCTATAATGTCGATGTGCACTAATAGCAGGCATATAACCACTAAACTACTCACAATTATCCATCTGTCCAATAGTAAGTGAGTTCATATTTTATTTGAAGACACTCTATATTAAACACAATTAGTTATTCCTCTAGGGCGAAAAACGGCACATAGGGCGGATGTCATAGATTTGTTTGTCCCATGTTTTATTTCGGTTTGTCTTAGGTCTTCATTGTTTCTTATATCGATAGTGAATCACTCTCTTGTAATAGTTCTACGTAAGGTCTCTCTTGGTCTTCCTCGTTTTCTCTTGCCCCCTGTGACTAAATCACAGCTCGACAGGGGAGTCTTTTGGTATCCGACGCATCGCGTGTCCGATATAATTTCAGCGACTCCTTCTAATATAGGTGAGTACATATTATTGTTTTGCTTCTTGTCTAATGACTGTTTGTGATTTAAAGTCCGACCAATGAATGTTCAGTAGTCGTCTAAGACATTATGTAGCCATCAACACAACTTGTTTCACTGTAGTGATTTTCTAGGAATTATAAATACGTTTAATAGTTTACTATTGCTTTTTAAACGGTCCGATGAACAACGTATAGCGACGGGGATCGAACTCGGTAGCTTGGCGGCCAAAGACGTGCTCCCTACCACCCCGCTACAGAACTGGATATCATACACAATATCAACAACAAATGAGATGACGACGAATCTTTTCAGACCTATAAGGACAGTGCAGAATACGCAGGTAGAAACATTCTGTCTTACCTGTCAATTGTGATAACGCAGGTAGAAACATTATGTCTTACCTGTCAATTATGATAACGCAGGTAGAAACATTATGTATTACCTATTATTTATGATGACGCAGGGTCGTGCTATGCTATGATTCAGAGAACCTACCGCATCAGACGACACCAATCAAAATATATTTAAGGATAGGCATTTCAAAGAAAAACCTTTTAGGGTTTGGGGAGGGGAGACATTTCGAAGAATAAATCAACCGTACTGTCCTGAATTGGCGTATAGTATGAATACAATTCATCGCTTTTAAATTTGTATTATGAATAATGCAGTATAGACGAATCAAGAATATACTTAGCTTGAGAATATACTTAGCTTGAGAATATGCTCGTTGGAAGTATTGACTAAAAATAGCATATTTTTATATTTTAATGATTTTGTTTGGTCGAAAACAACGCGTTTAACAATAAACACATCCCGTTTATTGCATAATGATTTTTCATTGGGTAGGTGCACACTTGCTGAATATGAATCATATTGCAACTATTTAGAGTCTACCAGAGGAATCGAGTAGAGAACAATTATGGCTTTTATATATCATATGAACCACACACCAAGTAATGTGTTATTGCACCTAGAAGACAAACAAACACATCTGTGCTGTGATGTGTTCCTGTTATTTATGTACTCGTGTATATATATATATATATATATGTATATATATATGAGTGCGCATCCGCGAACGAGTGCGTGTGTGTGTATACAACGTATTTAATACACAATATTAGTCTTACTTCCCTTTGAATGCTATTGCGGATTTAGATATTTGCACTACAACCATTTGACAACCAGATTTGTTATGTAAAGCCACTTTGTAATAAATTGTTAATCAGACATCAGAGAGTTGTCAGCCATACATTCAGTTATTTACTCATTTAATATATCAGTTAGTATTATGTCCTATATTATGTAATAATTGACTGTTCCAGACCTGTGCTCATTGATAATTCTTCTTTTGAAACCTATAAGCCGCTAGCTTATTTTAAAGCCACTTGCCATGCAGAAGCCATACATTCTAGCCACCGACATGGACAAAATAAATCCTCAATTCTCCAACTGATTTAACTCACTGACTGCATTTAAAAAGTATCAGAACGATCCATTGAACTATCAATACTCACTGTTACCACTGTAATAAATCTTTAAGCTCTTTCATTTTTCCAAATACCTGGGGTGTCCAAGCACAAAAATTAAACTCTATTCAACACGCACATTTATATTTTTGTATCTGATAAGCTACCGGACTAATATTTCTAACCGTACTTATAGAATCAATCTGAAAACATACATTTGTGTGCATTTTTAGTATTCAATCTTACTATTGCACTAGTCACCACAATTATGCCCAGTGTCATACTGGTAGCGTTTGTACTGTAAGCAATAATTCCTTAACGAATTCCAACTGCATTGAACTGTAAAAACCAATGTACTGCACATGTTCCAAACTGGACCCATCACTGTAAATAGGAATATCTCTATCTGAGGTGTTTTCATTGATATAGTCTAAATGTAAATGCACATGCGCTGGATCGTTATTTTAACTTTTTATGGAAAGTCTGAGATAGTCGCAATGGAAACTATAATCTTGATAAGCTGACTTTTCCCTTTTTTCTATGCACGATGTACCCTAATGGAGACACCAGTAATATAACATCCTCTGCCAGAAATCACTGCCACATACTGTATCTGTTTCCTTCAATCCTACAAAATCATTATGGCATTTGTCGTTCATGTCTGCACTTATAGGTAGGTACGAACAAGCACGACCCACCTCCGCTCTTTACATCATTTACATGTATACACAGATATCTACATAGCTCCATGTTTGTGATGTATACACAGATATCTACATAGCTCCATGTTTGTGATGTATACACAGATATCTACATAGCTCCATGTTTGTGATGTATACACAGATATCTACATAGCTCCAGGTTTGTGATGTATACACAGATATCTACATAGCTCCATGTTTGTGATGTATACACAGATATCTACATAGCTCCATGTTTGTGATGTATACACATATATCTACATTGCCCCATATTTGTGGCACCCAGTATAGAAATATCAACGGCTTCATCGATCCCAATAAAATTGGGCACGGCGACTAACTGGGTCGTAATCTCGCCCGTAGTTGGTATGAGATATATTAAAGGTTGATAATTACTTTCCAAAATGCATTTCGACCACGTATTAATGCAATAATCTGTAATTTACAGCATACTCGCTAGATATTAGTATACGTTATTACTTCACTCACCTTGGCATTCGTTGGTACATTAGGAGATTATTATATACATACAATTTTACTCAATCAAATATAGTTTCGTGGTGACGTAGTGGAAAAAAAACCTTTGTCTTTACGTGACAGACCGTTGTGTTCAGTTTTTGTTCCCAGAGACAGTGGATTTTCGATTGCGTAGGGGTATTAAACAGAAACACAGGTTCGCTCCATTATAAGTTTAAATATTCGAGTCCGTTAGTTATTTTTTGTAATAGACGTATTAATAAAATTACATAGGCCTATATATGCTTGTATATGTACATAATTTGCACTATATTTAAGGCCCTGATTACTTTTGGATAGAACTAGGCCAAAAAGGTCATAATACCGAATTATTACCAAATTATATCAGTTTATATCTACACAGGTTATACCTACAGGAACGGAATGTGTGTTATTTTGTTGGGCCTATTAATTATAAGGCCTGCTTGATTTTGGTTATATCTTAAGGAACAGAATATGGGTTGTTTTTTTGAGCTTAATTATATTAATTATATTAATTACAACGTCTGCTGAATATTGGAAAAGTTTTGTTATAGTACTACATTTTTAAATTCTCACCCGGGCAACGACGGTTACCTCTAGTAATTGGATAATCCAGAAAAAGAATCAAATCACCACTAGATGTGTATTTTGGGGCGTCCAAGAATGATACTCATATGTTCATTTTGGACCGTGTGTCTCTTATCAAAATATTGTTGGTTAAGATTCAGGGCGTATATGAAACTGTGTTTGAGTGATTATATTTCTGAATATATGCTTCTATCTACTGTCCTTAATCTGCTTTTGCTGGTATGAATGACGATCGGTTTTCGCTCTATTGTACGTTCCATGAAGAAATAGTTTGACTTATCAGAACGTTAGCAACTCCTTCAATCCATCGTCTTCTTGGCCCCTCTGCCTCTTGTTTTTTTCCATTCTCATGTTGTATACTCTTGCTACTGATCAATATGGGTTAAATTTCATTAAGTGACTGAATCATTTCAGTCTGTTTTTCAATATATTTGACCACATACGTTTATTATGTGTTGTGAGTGATTATATTTCTCATGATATGTTTGTATTCCTGAACGTATGTTTGTACATTTTAATTTACATTTGCAGTTCTGATCGTATTCTTGTTTCCTCAATTGCATGTTTGTATTCATCAATATATATATATATATATATATATATATGTATTTTTTTTAAATGTATGTGTGTATTTCTTAATCCATGATTGTATGTCAAAAAGTATGTTTGTATTTTTGATTGTATGTTTATATTTTTGAATGTATGTTTGTAATTCTCAATCTATATATGATCCACTACGTAATTTCTAGATCTCATGTTCTTTAAAAGTGCATGTAGTAGAAGTATATTTGTGTTTAAAATATGCAAAAAATATACTAAAATAAAAATATACTAAAAGTGCATGTATCAAAAGTATATTTTTGTTTACAATTATTTCAGCCTTATCTCTAGGGAAATTTGAGCTGTCTCTCCTCCACAATTTTGTTCTACACTTCCTAAGTCAGCCAGTGCAGTACTTCTACTCGTCTTTAAGCTTGACATGGTAGACATAAGTGTATAAATCTTAACATTTCAACACACGCAGCACTGGTCTTTCCTTATGCTTAGAGCCAGTCTCTGTGGTATGAGCTTTCTTTAACAACGTTCATGAACTTTATCATTCTCTCATAATATCTATCATACTCTCTACCATACTCTCTATCATCCTCTCTTTTATTCTTGCATATTCTCTTCAATACTCTCTACCATACTTTCTCTCAATGGCTCTGCTATACTCTCTCTGTCTCTCTCTCATAGTTGTAAACTCTTACCACATTTTCTCTCATACTCTCTATAAGATGAATATCTAATGTTCAATATCATACTCTACCATACTCTCTATCATTCTCTCATACTCTCTCATGCTGTCTCTCATACTCTCTCATGCTGTCTCTCACATACTTTTTTCTTATTCGATATCACCGAATCATAGTAATCTCTTCATATGGTTATATTTCTCTGGATGTCGTGGTAATACACACATTTCTCTGGATGTCGTGGTCACATTTCTCTTGTTTCCTCTGACCACTGATTTTGAGTCTTCCTGTTGCTCGTGTTTTGAAAAATAAAACCCGTGGTTCACCTAGCCACCAGGATCTACCAGGCTACCAGGAACAAAGCTCTGGGAACGTCGATGAATGGCACCATCGCTACTGAGCAAATGCGGTAGGCGACGCTAATCAGGTTGTTTCTAATCATCCACGTACTAGACAACTGAACACTTATGATGTGCTATAACTATGGAAAATGATGTGCTATAACTATGAAAAATGATGTGCTATAACTATGAACAATGATGTGCTATAACTATGAAAAATGATGTGCTATAACTATGAAAAATGATGTGCTATAACTATGAACAATGATGTGCTATAACTATGGAAAATGATGTTTTCTAGCCATGACCCTCTTCAGTAAAGACCTTCCAATATAATTAATAAGGACAACACTAGTTACGCTTTTTATTATAGTTGGTCATTCTTTTAGTTACTATTTACATACATGAAATCACATATAAAATATAGCCAAGGTGACTAAAATGATATACATAGTGAATAATCGAAATCAAAACAATAAGCAACAACGTTGCGAATGGAGTTCTAATTAATTCTGTTGGAAGGACTTCTATACAGCCTACGGTCTCGGCTATAACCCTGGTTCATAACTCAGCTTACCCTTACCATTCTCCATCCAAAGACAGTTCAGATGTTGTTTATTCGAAGAATGTTACGCATTCCTTGGACAGAAAAGATTGCCAAGGAAGAATGTCTTAGAAGGATGGATATGAAAAGATGCATTATTGATAATACAAGATATACGAAAACATGTATAATAAAAAAACAGTTAACATTTATTGGGCACATAATGATAAGAGAGGGCATTTAGAATATAGTGACAGCATGAAAGGTACAAGGGAAAAGATCAAGAGGAAGAATCAGAGAAAAGATATTGGACAGCTTGACTAAATTGCTTCGATTGACAATACCAACAGAGATGATGTAAATGGGAGATCGATATACATGAAGAGATATGATCGCCAACGTCATTCGGCACGGCACTTGATGATGATGATGATCTAAAGACATCTTTAGAAATATACTCATAATACATAGAAATATACACATAATTCATAGAAATATACACATAATTCACATAAATATACACATAATTCACAGAAATATACATATAATTCACAGAAATATACACATAATTCACAGAAATATACACATAATTCATAGAAATAATAACATAATTCATATAAATAATAACATAATTCATAGAAATATACACATAATTCACAGAAATATACACATAATTCACAGAAATATACACATAATTCACAGAAATATACACATAATTCATAGAAATAATAACATAATTCATATAAATAATAACATAATACACAGAAATATACACATAATTCATAGAAATATACACATAATTCATAAAGTAAAGTAAGGAAGATGATATTTTTTGTGTGTGAGTTATTTTTTCTTCCTATAATTCATTCCATGTGATGTTGGTTATCATGTCTTTTCGATGCATTTCTGTTTTGTGCTCTGTCTATCATGTCCGATAACGATGTTCTCCCATGTCACAATAGACTTATCATGCTGTCTAGCATTTTCTCTCTTGGTCTTTCCCGATCACTCTTGCTCCTCAACGTGTCTGTTGTTACAATGTGTTACATATTTCCTCTTCTGGTGATGCTCCCAAGAAACGTGGACTCGTTCTGATGTGAGGAAGCAGCTTTCTTTTTGAATTAAATTCCTCATATCTTCATTACACTTGTTATACGTCTATAGAGTTCTTGACATTCTTCTATAAAACCACACATTTATTGTCTCTATATCTTTATTGACTCTATATCTAATGTTTTACTATTCTGTTGATTGTCTATAACTCTCTCCCATCAAATTCATTAGAAATAGACATCAGAGAAATAAAACGTATTTTGAAACCTTCTACATATTTCAGGATTTTACAAAATAATTACACATACATTTTACATCATTAAAATTGTTGCGGAAGCAATGTTTTACTTTTACAGATGGATTAATCCGACTATAGGAAAAGTCCACGTAATTGTACATGTATGTCATATAACCTAGTAAATGAATATATTGGGTTTTTAACAATGCCACATAACAATATAGTGCAAACATTCACATTGTTACCACTGTTATACAAATTATGTGGCTTTATATAGTGCATATGAAAAATGCATATAATGTTATTTTTACAGTTACCTGCTGTAGCTCAGTTGTTAGTGCTCGTCATTCTAGCTCTGTGATTTATGTTTGTGTGTTCATTATGCTAGCTCTGTGATTTATGTTTCGAATATCAATCGAGAGAACATCGTGTGACTATAGAGGAGTAGTGGGTGAACCCAGCTTCAGTAATTAGACATTATAGCCAATCCTCGAAAGCAATGTATCTGGTGTACACATGATCATATTATTCTTAGCTTGCCGATAGTTAAATATTTCGAATCTATTTACGACAATCCTCTTACGCCTTAACGATATGAAAATTGCGTACCTTCATACGCACTCTAATTATGTCCTATTGCAATTACACCAAGAAAGTCATCTTCCGACATTTGACCAAAATCTTTCTGATATCCACTTTAAGTAGTGTAGCCAGTTTCTAAGCCTGCGAGGCGTCTGCTACGCCTTGAATATTTAATGTGATGAAATCTTAAGTTGATCTGCACTGTCTGAAACAGACAGTAGAATATTGAAGTCTTGAGATGCTACTTTAGTATTCTATTAGTGGGCTTACTATTAGTATGCACAGACAATTGACATGGATTATAGTTTTGTAAAGTTTCCCAATAGCTGTTATATTTATTATTTAGTTTACGACATTTTATACGTGTGATACTATACACATTACAATTATTAATTATATATCATTCTAGTTACACATGAAAGTATGAAACCGTTTATTATTTTCGGGTTGTTTGGGTGAATCAGGGTGTCTTTTTCTTCTTATTGGTGTGCGATGTTTTGATAATGATGCGAAAACGATTCCTAACATCTCGCTCACTGAATTACAGTTCTAAATAATATAAACCATAGTTCTCATTGTATGTTATATGGCCCACACGGGATACAACGATCTACACAGGCGACACAAAAAACAGTTGAATTGGAGGTCATCGAACCGCCAGATGTGCCACATATCCGACAAATAAGTCATAGACTGCAAATGGTGCCACATCCCGCCAAAGATGCCACAAACCACCAAAGATGGTACAAAGCATCATTGATGTCACATATACGTCAATGATGCCACAGACCCGCCATAGAGGCCACAGACCTAGCCAAGGGGCAGCAGAAAAAAATCTATATTAACGCTATTAATAATATTAATATTTCCACGTCTAGAAGAAAGTTAACAATTTGGTTCAAGTAGAGGAGATGGGCAACAAGAAATGGGGATGGGTAAAAGTAGAGGGGATGCGCAACGACGGAATGGGCAACTCGTAGATGGGATGGGCAACAAGTAGAGGGAATGGGCAACAAGTAGAGGGGATGGGCAACAAGTAGAGGGGATGGGCAACTAGTAGATGGGTTGGGCAACAAGTAGAGGGGATGGGCAACAAGTAGAGGGAATGGGCAACAAGTAGAGGGGATGGGCAACAAGTAGAGGGGATGGGCAACTAGTAGATGGGTTGGGCAACAAGTAGAGGGGATGGGTAACTAGTAGATGGGATGGGCAACAAGTAGAGCGGATGGGCAACTAGTAGATGGGATGGGAAACAAGTAGACGGAATGGGCAACAAGTAGAGGGAATGGGCAACTAGTAGAGGGGATGCGCAACAAGTAGAGGGAATGGACAACAAGTAGACGGGATGGGCAACAAGTAGAGAGGATGTGCAAAAACGTAATAAGTATGGACGTCACGTGCTAAAGATTGTTGAGGAATACTAGCTTAACTAACCACCCCCCCCCCCCTTCCAAGTAAGTGCCTTCGGAATTAAGTAGTTCGAACGACATACCTGTCACAACAACGACATTCCATTAGTAAGCAAGAGCATATATTAAAAATGTTTGAGACTAACGGGGATTGAACCAGTTCGTTCTAACGGTACCGAATCGCCTGCCAAACTGATTACACGGGATTTTTCGGACTTGTCTAACCGCTTCTTAAAAATAGAGATGCAATTTTGCAAGACATTCAACCTAATTACTCAGGTCACTGAGAACACACCAATCGAGACAAGGACTATTACAACAACAACGAACATTCTGTACAAGTATTGAAGTATCTTCATTAACACAAACATATATCATCCGTATTGTCACAACAAAGCAATGTGAATCGACTCAAAATACACGTATATTCCATACATTGGTTATGATATGTACATCATGCACAGCAACAGGAACCACAACGCAAGTGAGATGATAAATACCTGCACACAAACATGTATATACAAACAGTACAGTATCAGTCAAACAGTAAACCTTAATTATAATATTAATGCCTGGGGAATTATTGTGAAACCTAAAAAGTAGCAGAGTAGGACGGTTTCTAACGATATCGTTGTTTACCATACCGAGGGCCCCAAACTGGCTAGAATCGCAAGCCTATCCTTATATATGCATACTGAGTGACTCAATGAATGTGATTCAGAAAAGTATTATAACGTCACTGTAGAATGGTTATTCTCGATAAGTCCACACTAAAAAAGGTGTTGTCGAGGGACATGGCTCAACGAACATGTCTGAAATCTTCTCTGCTACCTTATGGTATTATCAATAATTCCTCAACGTTTCATAATTACATTATCATGTCAGCAATAGAAACTGTATAGTGTAAACTATCAATTTTTAAATTAAGTAAGATATACGCATGTCCAGTGTTGGAGAACAATCTGACTAAATAGAGATGTGAGAACAAGATCAACATATAGAAAAACAAATGCAGAAAAGTGAGGAGTGTTAGCAATATTTAATTGCATGACATACTAACAACAATAATGATAAACCATAATGATAAACTAACAAAAATAATGATAAACAATATTGATAAACTAACAACAATAATGATAAACAATAATGATAAACTAACAACAATAATGATAAACTAACAACAATAATGATAAACTAACAACAATAATGATAAACTAACAACAATAATGATAAACTAACAACAATAATGATAAACAATAATGATAAACTAACAAAAATAATGATAAACAATAATGATAAACTAACAAAAATAATGATAAACAATATTGATAAACTAACAACAAAAATGATAAACAATATTGATAAACTAACAACAATAATGATAAACTAACAACAATAATGATAAACAATAATGATAAACTAACAACAATAATGATAAACAATATTGATAAACTAACAACAATAATTATAAACAATAATGATAAACTAACAACAATAATGATAAACAATAATGATAAACTAACAACAATAATGATAAACTAACAACAATAATGATAAACAATAATGATAAACTAACAACAATAATGATAAACAATAATGATAAACTAACAAAAATAATGATAAACAATAATGATAAACTAACAACAATAATGATAAACTAACAACAATAATGATAAACTAACAACAATAATGATAAACTAACAACAATAATGATAAACTAACAACAATAATGAAGAACAATAATGATAAACTAACAACAATAATGATAAACAATAATGATAAACTAACAACAATAATGATAAACAATAATGATAAACTAACAACAATAATGATAAACTAACAACAATGATGATAAACAGACGACGCGTTGACTATACAGTCTTAATCAACATAAAACTATTCCTGACATAATTACCAGTTGTATCACTGTAATCAACCTCTTCTTCTGTATCATATTGTTATTGTGGATAAAAACGCCGTTATCCCACATTGATTTGACTGATATTGTTATCTAATTTCCAGATGTTATTTCCAAGATTCAGATCCATTCTTCTTTACGTCATCATCATCATCAGGTGCCATTCCGGGTGGCGTAGGCGGTCATGGCTCTCCACAGCTCTCTGTCCACAGTATTATGTATCAAAGTCGTTGTTGTTTCTTTGCCGTGCCAGGTTGTCAAACTGTCTAATATTTTCTCACGTTGTCGCCCTCTGTCTCTGGTGCCTTCAATCTTGCCTGTTGTGATTATGTTCTCTAAACCTGCCTGTCTCATGAAGTGGTCAAAAAAAAGAAGATTGCCTTTTTCTTATATTTTCTTGGTCCGTTTCGCATTTAACTCTTTTAACACCTCTACATTAGTTTTTCTGGCAGTCCATGGTATTCTCAGCATTCTTCTGTAGAACCACATCTCTGTTGCCTCCAATCTCCCACTTTCCAGTTTGTTTATTGTCCAATAATCGCACCCATATGTTAGTATAGGGGTTATATAGCACTGCAGAACTCTCTTTCTCACCTCTAATGACAAAGTCATATTACACAGTATATTTTTCATTATTCTGAATGTTGATTGTGCCTGTCCTATTCTGCATCTTATTTCTGTTGATCTTCTTCCATCTGCTGTAATAATTGTACCTAGATATTTGAATTGGTGGACCTGTTTTAATACTATATCATTCACTATGATCTTGCAAGGTGTGCTATTTTCTTTCTTTGAAATCTAATTTACCACATTGCGCTAACGATCTGACGTTCCATGTTGCTATATTAAAACTAACTGTATGCCTACTTCTGTGTGTCGCCATGACTTTTATCTTGGGAGAATAATGTGGTAGTTTCCCGTTGCTTTCCACGTCCATATGGGGGATATTCATTTGTATCTGCTCCCTTTGACAATATTCTTCTTTACCTACATCTGTTTTATCCAACATCTGTTTTACCTACATCTGTTTTACCTACATCTGTTTTACCTACATCTTTTTTATCCAACATCTTACATGTCCTGTATATCAATTTTTGAAATGTATTATAACCTTCTTTCGTTATTGTGTTTTTTTTTTAAATACACACACCGTAATATTGTGCGCAGTCAGTTCCCCAATCTAATATTTTACTATATCGTCGTTCTGCAATTTGAACCGCTCAACTGCTATGCTTTCTTTAACTCATTTCTATTTATATTGGTTTACATTTGACACACACAGTGTTTATAATTTAGTCTCAACTGGCTGTGTACAAAGAAGTAGAAATGACATTTCTCCTGTGAAACTGTAATCGTTATCTCAATCCACCTGGCATGATACCATATTATAAAACATACCTTCGTCTATAGCAGATCTCGGCTTTGTATATGGATCACTTTCATCATCCATAGGATAGGACGATAATCTCCATTTCATAATCTCCATAGTCGCCTGATAAGATATGTCTGGTAGGTACATTTTCACAAACTCTGTTTGATCCTCATAGGGTCCTGGTAGGCATAACGGCGCAGATAACGCAATTTTGTTGTAGACTGTGACAGAAAACATTCTGTTCTTCGGATTTACTATGTTAATCTGTAGATTTTAAAGAGGCAACATAGAAGAAGAGGAATATTTTTATGGAATAGCTTTGATAGGATAAGTAGATTTGTGTGTATCAGACTGCAGAGTTAACTGTTTCTCCCATCGAACCACGCAATCTTTGTGCACTTTGGATTTTTAAGCAAGGTATAATTTGCATGTGGGCAGGTGCATGTGTTACATTTAACAAAGTCTAGCGGTCCGGTAAAAAAAGTTCGGTGGGGCTAATTTGGTCCCACGGCCATGTTTAACCACCCCCTATATACGTCCTTCGACCTATTTGACATGTTAAATAGCTGCACGAGCTGCGTTTAACCAAGATTTGAAAATGCATCTCAATTATGCGCTTCTCAACCTAATTGCTCCGCATCGGTCTTACCTGTATATGACGATTTACTTCTGTAACCCAGTCACCAACTGATTCTATGGAGCCAGGGTAATGACTGATGCCATTCGTTTCTATGATTTGTCATTTGTAATTAATACATTCACTCTTGCATTTTAAGTCTGCGCTTTCCTGTATGTCACTAGCACGGTTTTAGCTGGAGTGCCGCATCAATCATACATTTCAAACCACAACCGTAGTCATCCTTCAAAATTAACGTTATTTGATTTTTCTAGTTAATGTTAATAGGTGTGACACAAAGTATACATTCATCATTATCAAGTGCCGTCTCCGCAACGAAGGTTGGCTGCAACGTATCTCCAACATCTCCTGTCTCTTGTCTTGGTGGTGCACTCTGCTAGACTGTAACCTGTCCATCGTGTAATGTTACTCTCCCACTTGTATCTCTGCCTACCTCTTGCTCGCTTCCCTTTGACTTTACCCTCAAGTAAGGTCTTCAATAAGGTGTCATGTCTTTTAATTTGCCCAAATTATTTTATTTGCCTTATCTTTATTTCTCTTAGTAGCTCTTTCTTCATATTAAGTGTCTTTAGCACCTCTTTATTTGTTTTCTTCTCTTGCCATGATGTTCTCCCTATTCTTCTATATACCCACATCTCAAAGGCATCAATTTTGTCTTCTAATTGTTTATTTAGTGCCCATGTTTCTGAGCCATACATTAATATGGAATAGATGTAGCATTTTATAATTATCATTTTAACTTGTTTGTAATTTGTTTAGATATTAATAATTTCCTCATGTCATTGAAGGTACTTTTAGCCATTCCTATTCTCCTTTTAACTTCTGTTTCACATCTGCCATCATTTGTGACTATGTGTCCAAGATATTGATAATGTTTTACTTGTTGTACGCGTAGTTTCTCTCCCTGTATGTTTATGTTTACCTCCTGTTCTTCTGTGTCTTTGCTGATTATCATGGTTTTTGTTTTTTTTAATGTTTATATCCAGTCCATATTCATTACTTGATTTATTGACTTGATATATTAGTCTTTATAGTTCATGTTCACTTTCCGCCAAAAGAAGTGTCATCTGCATATCTCAGGTTGTTTATTATTTTCCTATTGATCTTGAGTCCTGGTATTTCTTCTATATTTTTAAAGATATTCTATGTGTAGATATTAAATAGGCCTGGTGATAAAATGCATCCTTGTCTTACCCCTCTTCTTATTTCTATGTATGGAGAGTAGCTGTTTTCACACCTTATTGATGTAGTTTGTTCCCAATATATATTTCTAATCAGTTTGATGTCTTTTCCATCTATGCCTATTTCTTGAAGACATTTGATTAATTTTTTATGTTGGACTCTGTCAAAGGCCTTGCTGTAGTCTATGAAGCAAATATAGATACTTTTTTTTGGACTTCTATATATTGATCTATCACTAGCCGGATACTCAGTATAGCTTCTCTGGTTCCTTTGTTTTTCCTAAAACCGAATTGTTCTTCACCGACCTCCATGTCTATCTTGTTCTTAATTCTTTCATGTATTATCTTGAGAAGTATTTTAGTTAGATGGCTCATTAGACTTATTGTTCTATATTCTGTACAGTCCACAGCCCTGGGCTTCTTAGGTAGTGGTATGAATATTGATGATGTTAGGTCTTTAGGTATATGGTCTGTTTTGTATATGTCATTGCAAAGTTCTGTGATATCTACACCAAACTCATTTAGAGTTTTTATTATGTCTGCTGTTATGTTGTCAGAGCCTGTAGCCTTTCCACATTTTATTGAATTTATTGCATGTTCTACTTCTGATTTCAGTATTGCTGGTCCATCATTGTTGTGTATTGTTGGTTTTTTGTTCCGTTGGTCGTCAAACAGTTCTGTTACATAATCTGCCCATCTTGTGAGTGCTTCTGTTTTATCAAATATTATTTTACCATTTTTATCTTGTATGCAGCCACCGCCATTAATATGATTTTTCTTATTTGTGATCAGCCTTATCTCCTTATGCATTAATTGTGTCTTCTGTTGTATGGACATCTCCTCTATTTCACTGCATTTTGTTTCTAGCCATTGTTTTTTCGCTGTTCTGCACATGTTACGTATCTCCTTGTCTATAATTGAGTATTTTTAGCTTTCTTTCTTTCTGTCATTTTCTCTAATATTTCATCTGTCATCCATGTTTGTTTGTTCTTGGTATTTCTTATTGGTAAATTTTCACTTGATGTTTGAATACTTTTCTTTAGGCTTTCCCATTTATTGTCTATTTTCTCTTCTGGATTTTCTCTTCTGTATTGTTCCATGCACTCTTATCATTAGATGTTCATACCTATTCCTTACATCTACAAGGTATTTTTGTTGTATGTCTGGTTGTTTTTGTGCTGTTGTATCTATCTGTGGTTCTTGGACTCCTCTATTTACTATCTTTTTTAGTTTGACATTTATTTTGCACAGCACTGGATTTTTATCTGCACCAGGGTATGTTTTGATGTTTTTGACACTATTTCTAAATCTATTGTTAATCATAATGTAATCTATTTGGTTCCTCTTTCTGCCTCCAGGGCTTTTCCATGTATATAATCTTCTATTTTCATGTTCAATGAATGTATTACATATGATCATGTTGTTCTCCTCACAGAACTGTATAAGTCTTTCTCCTCTGTCATTTCTTGTCCCTAGTCCAAATTGCCCTACAATGTTCTTATGTCTTCCTTTCCCAATTTTTGCATTCATGTCTCCCATGACTATTAAAATGTATGTTGATTTTACAGGTTTGAGTAGTTGTTGTAGATCTTCGTAGTACTGTTCTATTTCTTCTTCAGTGTAATCTGTAGTTGGTGCACATGTTTGTATAATGGCCAGATCAAACGGTATTGCTTTGATCTTTAGCAACATAATTCTGTCATTATATATCCAGTACCCGCTGATATATTTTTCTATTTCTTTCCTGATCAGTATTCCTACCCCTCGTTCATGGTAATCTCCTCCTGAAGGTATAAAACTAATATTTTCTATTCTTGTGTACCCAGCATCTTTCCATCTTGTCTCTGCTATTCCTAGAATATCTACATCTAATGCTTCTGCCTCTAATATTAAATTTTCTAGCTTTCCTGACTGGTGTAGTGTTATAACATTCCATGTTCCTATTCTAATATGTTTTTTCCTAAACTTTAGATGTTTTTTATCCGTTGCTTGACTTTGGGGTGTACGTGGTAAGGTCCCAGTCTTTTTCACGGTGGCCAGCCAAAATTCATTAGTATGCCCAGAACTTGCCTCTTGTGCGCCACACACTTTGCTGTTTCGCCGTTTGAGCCCATGATCCATTTGGATTTCTCCGCCTCGCGTGCCGTCACAGACTTTTTGTCTAGGGATGGACATTCCCTTTTGTTGACTTACGGTTGTCTCTTTGCGAAGAAATTCTACGCTGTGAACGTAGCCATTAACTGGAGTAGTCGAGACGCCATTTTTTGTCTGTATCGAAGATAAGGAGTTCACGAGTCGGAACAACTTGAATACATTAAGTGACCAATGAAAAACATTTCCTGAAAAAATATGAAATAGAGCCACTGTTGAGGAATCAGCACTATTAAACCCTCAGGACAACATAATTGACATAGCGCTTTTGTTAGCTAGCCCGATGGTAAATATGCCTTGTGGACTAAGGGTGAATTGGATGCCCTAAACTTGAAAGCAGTTTTATTAAAATGTGTATCTATGATTAATTGCGTGTGTTAAGGTTCGGCTGTATGGTTAACAGGTACAGTTTCTGTCTCGTATGGAAAGAGACTTGGTTCAATTCAGCAGGAGACAACTGTGACCATTCAGCAATCATTGACAATCTACTCAAGATACTTTAGGTCTAGAAAATCACACAACTGTAACACAGTCAAAGACATATGCTTGCGTCCGAAATGTTATGGATTGTCACAAGCTACATCCCGCCAAAAAAAAAGTGTTAACGGATTCACTTTATCATCATCACTACACTTCCGGTCATGCCTACACTTCCCATCGAGACCACCTCCTTGACGCGAATATCCCCATATCCCTTAAAATGTTGATGTAATTTATTTACATACCCATACATATTATGAGTATTTGTTTTTTTTTTAATTTCCACTCACCACACAACATATTCTACGGAACACCGTGCAGGCACATTCTCAAAGTCCAACGTTGTCTTTGGAACATGTACCACTAACAGAATACTGATAGAGGAAGAGTTTGTCACTCTAGATCTATATGACATGCAGTAGAACTTTTATTTAGCCCAAAGTTGATGTTTCTTATCATTCCATTTTATGGGAGATATTTGGAGCTTTTGCAAATCTCAGATGACTGACTCAATGCATCTGTTCGTTTCATTATCTGGAGCTTTTGCATGTCTCAGATGTCTGAATCAATGTAGCGGTGCAATATCTGGAGTGGCATGTCTCAGATGTCTGAATCAATGTAGCTGTTCGGTGAAATATCAGGAGTTGGAGAGTCTTCTTCTTTAGAAAAGAATTCTGTCCTGATCAATTTACAATATTAAAGCATCATCATCATCAAGTGCCGTGCCGAATTGCGTTGGCGATCATATTTGTCCACGTGCATCGATCTCTCATATATGTCATCATCTCTGTTGGAGTCGTCATTCGAAGCCATTTAGTCAAACTGTCCAATATCTTTTCTCTGGGTCTTCCCCTTCAACTTTTCCCGTCTATCTTTCCTTTTGTAGCTATATTCTCAATGTCCTCTCTTCTCATTATGTGCCCAATAAATGTTGACTGTCTTTTCTTATATTATCAATAACGCATCTTTTCACAGCATCCTTCAAGGACATTCTTCATTAGTAATCTTTGCTGTCCAAGAAATGCGTAACAGTCATCGAATAAACCACATTTCCACTACCTCCAATGATTTTTGTGATGTCTTAATTATTTTCCATGCTTCGCTTCCATTGAGTAGCACTAGTACAATGTAGCATTTGAGGACACGTTTTCTACTATACATCGATATGGACTTGTTGCATAGGATATACTTCATTTTATGGAATGCTTATTTTTGCTTGTCCTATTCTGCTTATATTAAGGTATGCTAGAGATTTTTGTTGCGCTAATTTTCAAACTACCGCTGGGCTTCTCTTGTAAGACAATTGCTCTACTAATTTTCCATCAGGATGTATTCTATGGACCCGACAAATTCGACTTTGGAGGTAAGCTGCACATAATAAGGCTGACTTAACACCTAAGTCCAGACATCGATGTTTTGGTATTATGTCACACTAGAGATCGTGAGGTTGAGTAGTCCTAAACTAGAACATTGAATCTTCATCATCATTCATTTATAATATGTGATATTGTAATGTTCTATGCTAGCATTTTGGGTCTCGGTAACACGTGTCGAGAACAGACATTTAAAAATACTATATATTCAAACATGCACATGTAAATATTTACCGTTAATGATGTGGCACTAAAATTAGAAATACGGTACTTTCAAAACCTGAACATGTAAATATTTACTGCTAACAATGGGGTACTATCTTTTCGCTAAATCTTTTGATGATTTTCAGCGTCAGGGGTAGAAGAGTTTTCTGGTGATTGGCCTCGTGTGTACTGAGTATATTGTGGACTTTCTCGTATCTTTTATTTCGGTGATACATAGTTTCGAAGGTCGGCCTCAAGGTCTGTCTTCACTGTATCTGTGTAGCATAGCTTGATGTGGTATGCTGTCTGGTGGTAGTCTGCTGATGTGTGCAAACCATTTTATCTGTTGTCTCTTAATATATTCCAAGATTGGAGTGATACTGGTTCTTTGTCTGTCTTTTTATCATTCTGTCTTTTAGCGATATTCCTAGGATTCTGCGCAAGCATGTCATTTCAGCTGTCACACGTTTACGTGTTTCTTGTGCTGTCGTAGTTCATGGGTAGCATAGCGTTGGCATAATAATCGTTTTGAATAGTGTTATTTTGGTGTTTAAATCCACATTTTTGTTTCTGACGATTAGTGTCATTTGTCCTAGGGCTTAGTATGCTTTACTACATAAATGGCGCTAAAGATAGAAATATGGTACTTTCAAACTTGTAATTTACCGTCAGAGGTGTGATACTAAAGATAGAAATATGGTACTTTCAAACTTGTAATTTACTGTCAGCGGTGTGGTACTAAATATATAAATATGGTACTTTGAAACTTGTAATTTACCGTCAGCGGTGTAGTACTAAAGATAGAAATATGGTACTTTCAAATTTGTAATTTACCGTCAGCGGTGTGGTACTAAAGATAGAAATATGGCACTTTCAAAATTGTAATTTACCGTCAGCGGTGTGGTACTAAAAATAGAAATATGGTACTTTCAACACCTGCAAATGTAAATATGTACCGTCGGCGACGCGGTACTAAAATAGAAATATGGTACATTCATTCCCTGCACATGTAATTATTTGCTGTCGGCGATGTGGTATGAGAGGTATAAATATGGTACTCTAAGAAAATGTATATGTAGACATTTACTATGAATTTACATGTAAATTCATGTAGACATTTACCTTGACAGTATTAAAGATATTTATAATGAACAAGAAGCGTGGAAATGAGACATATAGTTTGGAGAGATCTAAAGAAATGCCATAAAATGCATAAAATAGAGCCAGAAATAAAATGTGGATTGGGGTTCGAGGGAGGAAATGAAGAGATAATGATGTGCTCGTTGGAGTGGAGGACATTATTTCAGATCGATATCTCGGCAGCCAGGAAACACTTTTCTACAGACGTAAATAGGCAACGGAATTAACAAACCACTAGGCAGGACTCACAGGCGCAACTCTATTTTCCAGGCATGACCTTTCTTTGTTAATTTTCTCTGTTGGATTCTATGACAACAATATGTTTTCACAGAAAGCAATTCTCCAGTTTTTTATGTCCTCTTCTGTTTGTATCTCTAATATCTACACCTTCATCTGTTTAACATTGATGTACTAGCATTGTTCCGAAAATGTTATATATTCTGGTGAATTAATGAACAAGTGATTTGTCCTATACTGTTTGAAAACATAACACTATTTATGAACTATGTCATATAATATCATATATTTTGACGAATTGATGAACTTGAACTTCGTATACTACCTGAACATGAGACGATCATGTGAGACATTTTTCATATGATATTGTATGTTTTGAATTGATGAACAAGAAAGTAGTCCTATATTTTGCGCATTCTTACATAGAGCAAACAAAAATGTGTACATAAGAAATAGAGTAGAGAATATTACAGGTTGACAAGCATCACTACTTTCAATAGAAAAAAGGTTGAAAGCGTGCATTTTTTATCTAAAGAAAGAAATATGTCACTTTTCAACTTGCACATGTAAATATTGCCTGTAAGTGTTGCAGTTCTCTAGATAGAAATATGGTACTATGGAAATATGGCCATGTATGCCGACATGATTAACTGTCACACACGATATTGCAAGGCACAGTTGAAAGTTGAAGAAGCATAGGAGCCCAAAGTACATCACAGAGGATAATACCAAAATTATGATGTTTCAACACTCATTCGTATCGCTGAGGATATACATCGCTGAGATAAACATCACTAAGGATGTACATCACTGAGATATACATCGCTGAGATATACATCGCTGATGACATACATTGCTGAGATATACATCGCTGAGATATACATCGCTGAGATATACATCGCTGAGATATACATCGCTGATGATATACATCGCTGAGATATACATCACTGAGATATACATCGCTGATATATACATCGCAGAAATATACACCACTGGTGATACACATCGCTGATGATATACATCGCTGAGATATACATCGCTGAGATATACATCGCTGATGATATGCATCACTGATGATATATATCACTGAGATATACATCGCTGAGATATACATCGCTGATGATATACATCGCTGAGATATACATTGCTGACGATATACATCGCTGAGATATACATCGCTGATGATATTAATTGCTGAGATATACATCGCTGATGATATTAATTGCTGAGATATACATCGCTGAGATATGCATCACTGAGATATACATCGCTGAGGATATACATCGCGGAGATATACATCGCTGATGATATACATCACTGAGATATACTACGCTGAGATATACATCGCTGATGATATACATCGCTGAGAAATACATCGATGATGATATACATCGCTGAGATATACATCGATGAGATATACATCGCTGATGATATACATCACTGATGATACACATCGCTAATGATATACATTACTGAGATAAACATCGCTGATGATATACATCGCTGAGATATGCATCACTGAGATATACATCGCTGATGATATACATCACTGAGATATACATCGCTGAGATATACATCGCTGATAATATACATCGCTGAGATATACATCGCTGATGATAAACATTGCTGAGATATACATCGCTGATGATATACATCACTCAGATATACATCGCTGATGATATACATCACTGAGATATACATCGCTCATGATATACATCGCTGATGATATACATCACTGAGATATACATCGCTGAGATATACATCGCTGATAATATACATCACTGAGATATACATCGCTGAGATATACTACGCTGAGATATACATCGCTGATGATATACATCACTGAGATATACATCGCTGAGATATACATCGCTGAGATATACATCGCTGATGATATACATCACTGATGATACACATCGCTAATGATATACATTACTGAGATATACATCGCTGATGATATACATCACTGAGATATACATCGCTGAGATATACATCGCTGATAATATACATCGCTGAGATATACATCGCTGATGATATACATCGCTGATGATAAACATTGCTGAGATATACATCGCTGATAATAAACATTGCTGAGATATACATCGCTGATGATATACATCACTGAGATATACATCGCTGATGATATACATCGGTGAGATATACATCGCTGAGATATACATCGCTGAGATATATATCGCTTAGATATACATCACTGATGACACACATCGCTGATGATATACATTGCTAAGATATACATTGCTGAGTTATACATCGCTGAGATATACATCGCTGAGATATACATCACAGAGGATGTACATCACTGAGATATACATCGCTGAGATATACATCGCTGATGATATACATTGCTGAGATATACATCGCTGATGATATACATCGATGAGATATACATCGCTGATGATATACATCGGTGATGATATACATCGCTGAGATATACATCGCTGAGATATACATCGCTGAGATATACATCACTGAGATATACATCGCTGAGATATACATCGCTGAGATATACATCGCTGAGATATACATCGCTGAGATATACATCGCTGATATATACATCGCTGAGATATATATCGCTGAGATATACATCGCTGAGATATAAATTGCTGAGATATACATCGCTGAAAGACGATGCATGTTGACTCATCTAATCTAGTTCCACTACGACCCCGTAGGAAATGTAGGTTTATGAGTCGATGGACATTAATTCATTTTATTTGATTTGTCCGGAGAGCAACAATACTTATCTTTACTCTCACTATCCCTGCAATGTTCATTTATAAAACCCCTGCCCAGCGTTTTATGTCGGACGTGTTGACCTGAATCTATTGGGGTGTGTTATTGTATTAATATTGTAATGGCTTTAGGCTACCACATCCCGCATTTAGTGTGAGTTGGTCAAGGATATGTAGGGCTGAAACATTACAATCATAATGAGAATATTAATAAAGGCATTTATCGTCATTATAAGAAAATGCACCATAGTTCCTAGTTCAACGTGATTGGATCGACCAAAGATGATACACTATAGTAATAGTACGTAGTTCAGAGTGATTTGGTCGACCAAAGATGATACACTATAGTAATAGTACGTAGTTCAGAGTGATTTGGTCGACCACAGACAATTTTTCAAAAAAGTAACCATATACCCACATTTGTCCAAACAATTGTGTTATTTATGATATTCAGAGGACTTGGCCTCCAACGTATGGAGAGTGATTTCATTCAAACTCAGGTAGTGGTAGGAAAATACACATTTATCTCATCATGTCATGCAGACATTACATATGACAAGAACGGTCTGAGAAAGCCTGAAACTATGATTATAAACATATAAAGCATCCGTCATACAAACATAAACACATAATATATAAGAGTTGTTGAGGAACTAAACCGGATACATTCAACACAAAGTCCTACAACACACAGCTCTGACAAACAGTCCTACAACACACAGCTCTGAGACAAACAGTCCTACAACACACAGCTCTGAGACAAACAGTCCTACAACACACAGCTCTGAGACAAACAGTCCTACAACACACAGCTCTGAGACAAACAGTTCTACAACACACAGCTCTGAGACAAACAGTTCTACAACACACAGCTCTGAGACAAACAGTTCTACAACACACAGCTCTGAGACAAACAGTCCTACAACACACAGCTCTGAGACAAACAGTCCTACAACACACAGCTCTGAGACAAACAGTCCTACAACACACAGCTCTGAGACAAACAGTCCTACAACACACAGCTCTGAGACAAACAGTCCTACAACACACAGCTCTGAGACAAACAGTCCTACAACACACAGCTCTGAGACAAACAGTCCTACAACACACAGCTCTGAGACAAACAGTCCTACAACACACAGCTCTGAGACAAACAGTCCTACAACACACAGCTCTGAGACAAACAGTTCTACAACACACAGCTCTGAGACAAACAGTCCTACAACACACAGCTCTGAGACAAACAGTCCTACAACACACAGCTCTGAGACAAACAGTCCTACAACACACAGCTCTGAGACAAACAGTTCTACAACACACAGCTCTGAGACAAACAGTCCTACAACACACAGCTCTGAGACAAACAGTTCTACAACACACAGCTCTGAGACAAACAGTCCTACAACACACAGCTCTGAGACAAACAGTCCTACAACACACAGCTCTGAGACAAACAGTCCTACAACACACAGCTCTGAGACAAACAGTCCTACAACACACAGCTCTGAGACAAACAGTCCTACAACACACAGCTCTGAGACAAACAGTCCTACAACACACAGCTCTGAGACAAACAGTCCTACAACACACAGCTCTGAGACAAACAGTCCTACAACACACAGCTCTGAGACAAACAGTCCTACAACACACAGCTCTGAGACAAACAGTTCTACAACACACAGCTCTGAGACAAACAGTCGTACAACACACAGCTCTGAGACAAACAGTCCTACAACACACAGCTCTGAGACAAACAGTCCTACAACACACAGCTCTGAGACAAACAGTTCTACAACACACAGCTCTGAGACAAACAGTCCTACAACACATAGCTCTGAGACAAACAGTCCTACAACACACAACCCTAATATATACATACCTACAACACGCAGTTCTACAATACACACTTCTACAATACACACTTCTACAACACGCAGTTCTACAATACACACTTCTACAATACACACTTCTACAATACACACTTCTACAATGTATAGTCCTACAACGATTCATATCTTCACCGAAGAAGATGAGTATGGACAAATCTTGACAGCTCCAGTCATTCTGCCCATTATTTAATTTAACCGACTCTTCTTCTTCCACCCTCAACTGCCCCGTGATAGTTCTCACAAGGAATCCTTCAGCACGCATGTCCACTCCATGTAAGTTTTCGTCGTTTTACTATTAAAAGTAATATTTCTTTCTAAAATATAATCATACCATAAGAATATCATAGAAAGAGAGACATATGACTCACTATGACCACGGAACAAATTAATGAGAAACGAAATACATGTCCAAAGAAAATACACTTCTGCTTATGTGCGCTAAAAGTTAAGCAAGTCAACATTTTAACCAATAGATATTACTCGTAATTTTTCTTCGTGTTAATGCATGATTATAAACAGTATCATGTCTTGGATGTGTCGGTGATAATGTCATATGAATAAGATTTGGATAAAATATATATTTATCCTCGAAGGCATATCAATGTGTATTATCAGTTGTACACAATCGACGTAAAATGTATGTGAACATTAATTTTAGTACTAGAAATTTAACTTTAATTTGGAACCCCCTCACTCCCCCCCTCCCACCCCGACCTACGATTTCATGAAAATTAGCCCATGATCATTTTTCAAATATTTTGTGTTACTTAAGTAAACCACACCCCCTTCCCTTACCGAAGACGTAACAACGTTCCTGCTACTATATACGATAACAAGCACATCTTCCATACAAACGTTGGATAGTGACGTACTGCGCGTATGCTGTGTACCACCAGGCATGGATTCACACCTTTAACCGTTATTGAAGTGGAACAACTAGAACATTTCATTACCTTTTGATATCTCGTGTAATCCACCCACTTCAACTAGAATTGTTAACAAAAATCAGAAATTAGCATTGACCCAACAAAAGGTATCATATATATATATTTTTTAAAGTATATCTTTGGGCAGCTTTAATGACAAATAAACCTCTTTGTAAGATACTACATTTGTCTATTCGCAACATATTGATGCGACAAATTCCAAAGAACTTATCAGAATTTGAAATGAAATGCTATAGGAAGTTCATATGCATATCATGGACAGAAAGTCGATCCAACATAAACGTCTGTAAACACCTGAATACAGAAAATTGAATTCTCAAAAATAACAAAAAAATGCAAGCTAACATATTCAGTACAAATAAAACAACCCACTGCGTTAGAGGCATGAATCAAGAATAATAGTACATGTGTATGTAAATATGTGCGTAAACACGAGTACTGGTTTAGCGAGTGATCATATGTTTAAGGTTAAACTCTACACTTCTCTCTAATTGGTTTGTGTCGAGTGTTTATCTCAGTGTATTGGATACACGTAATTACCTATCATGAGATCAATTAATTAATGAAATGTCAATGAAAGCACAAACACAATGAAACTAAAAGAAACATAATTAACAAATGCATTCCTCTCTCTGTTTATATAGTTGGATAAGAATATAGTTTTGCTACATTGGAGAACAGGATAACATACAAGAACTAGTAATACGAAGACATACGTGTACAATATAGTGAACTTACAAATAAATATGCATATGTCTGAAAGTTAACAAAAGAGTGGGCGCTCAAATGTTTCATGTTTTATATTATAAGTCTTTTATTTATTAAAATGTCACTTTTATTTCAAGAATGAAGTGGAAGGAGGAATAAAAGTAGATAATGGATAGTACTCAGATAATGGCTATGACGATAGTACTCAAGACAGCGGCAAAAATGGTAAAGCATGTTAGACCGTGCACATTTTGTAGGTTAGTTACCAGCGTGCGAATATGGGACTAGTTCTCTCATACACCTGACCTACTAGTGATATTGTTACAGGCGTCCACAGGTCAGCAGAAGTGGTCAAGAACTTAACGCTACCAACTCCGAATTAGAATGCGCCTGTCCTTTGATGTAAATAAATAGGCAACGGACCACGTGTCCGTTATCTGCACTAATCCTGCTTGAAATCTAGTAGGGCCTCTGTCCTGCTATAAATTATATCAGGTGTGAATTGAAGAATGAACAAATAACATGTTTATCGATTGCATGTTAATAAAGGAAATAAATGTTTCTAGCGACAATACTTAAATATTTTCAAAAGTGCAGCTGTAAACGAGGAATACAGACGCAGAAATAAACTTTCGTCCCTTGAACACAAGGTAAATTGATTAACCAGAAATTCATTAAAAAAATATATTTAATTAACAGAACGTATTACATGCCGAAATAAATAAAAATACGATGTAGAGCAATATTTCAAACAGATATAGCATATGTACATTCATATAGATAGTGTTAGCTATAGGGCCTATGTTTGAACAAAATTATATTTTCTCATCAACAAAAATCGTCTGTATTACTTTCTATAAACTAGAAAGTTTTCAGTGATTTTGAGCATTAAATTGTATATTAACATCGCGTTATGATACCGATTGAGATCCTCATACTTTTTCTCATAAAAGCTGGTAAGTGATGAAATAAGTGACAAGATAAGATATATGATAACTGTTCATTTTAGAGCATTTATCATTAGAGCTGATACTAATCTGATGCATTAAGAAATTACTTGTGCAAGTAATGTAGTATCTGGCGATAATTAACGGAAATAAAATTCTTTATCAAGAACTCTATAATAACATGCGCTCTAAACAGGTTTAAGTACAAGATCTTATTTGTGATCTAACAATACAAGGTAACTTCTGTCATTTACTCATCTTGTTGTTCGTTTCATTTCCACATATATTTACGTTTTTTATGTTCTCCATGACCTTCCGGCATCTTATTTCCATATGTCCGTTGGATGTTGTGATAATTTTTCCATTCGTCGTCTTTGGTTATTTTGTGTGTATCTTAATAAAGACCTTTTGGTTGAATCGGTGAATATGATTTGTGCATTGAAATTTGTATGTTTTCTTGTGTGGACATCATTACCCACTAGTTTTAGTTATAGTCTGTCGTGTCTTATTGAAGCGATTATATAAACCTGTGTTTTACGTAAAGTACAAGTTGTGACCTAACTGAAGATCCTTGTTACACGTTATGGCGTGGGGGAAAGACGCAGCGCACAATAGTGTCCGTGACACTTAGAAATTGAACACAATGGGCAGTATCCCTTGAAGCAGCTCAACTGCTAAAGAAATATATAAGGTATGAGCTTAAACAAGATCAGCTAAACTGGTCACACTCTGCCAACTCCGTGCTATAATTTCTCTGATCCTTAAACGATATATCAACTTTCGCTACGAACTCATATACAGAATAAGTATATTGTTAACTAAATTTAGAAAATAAACAAATTATGAAATCATTGGTCAGTATCACCTGTATGGACAATTATACTGTGCACTTACTTATTACAGAGACACGAAATATACACTGACAAACACTGCATCTCGAAATATATACTACCGTAAATGATATGCAAAAAAATGTTAACATTTGTTATATCACTTCACAGTACATGTAAAAATAGTGTTACGTAATGTTAACAGTTTTTATTTCAATACCTTTTTAATTTTCCCCTGATGGTAGTGAATACATGCAGACACATCCTTGCACCTGGAAGCATGTATAAACAACTACAGAAACATGATGAACAGACACACACATGCAGCTGTAAGGCATTGTTCACCGCTCTCATACACAAACATATAGGAGACAGTGCAGAGAGATACAGCGTTTATAATGAACATTCCTTCTCGTTGTGTTGAATTCAAAACTTAGAAATTACAAAACACATATGTGAACGATGTGCATTGCTTCAATTTATGTAGTAGTTTGTTAGAAATGCCGAAGATTAATTTTTTATTCAATGTTAAATTATATGGATTACAACAGAATATTTAACTTAACTCTTCATTCATGACTAGATTTTGTTTTCTACACGAACATATACAATTGTGTTCAAAGAATGCTTGAATAATATACACCTTTCCAGTCACATCCTGTCTATTAATCTATATAATAATCTGTAGACATCGCCGAATCTAGGCAGGAACATGGAGGCAGAGTCAAAAACAATAGTCAGGTGCTCCATATCGGCAATGAAGCTAGTGTACGTAAAAGAGGTAGGAGCGAAGTATTCACAGGGTGCCACAAGTATTAATATCAGCGTTGTCAGTAGATGCATAGTTCTTGACTAAACTATTGATCATGGCAGTTGAATACTTTTTTGCCTAGAGCTCCACCTGTTGTGTTAAAAATTATGTTGCTATTGTTTGTTTATATTTACTTATTGAAATTGTGTGTATGTTTCTCTTATAGTTGTATGCTTACTGATTGAAGTTGATGTGTTTCACTATTATAGCTACTTATGCATGTCTTTTTTCTGGGGGAAAAAAACTTCAGAAAAGTGCTCCAATCAAAACAGTGCAAATAATCAGTTACATTAGATCCATAGTAACATGCACAGTATCACTCGATAATGAAATCAACACATACATAGGAATAGCGTCTACAACATTTGAAAACATAGCAGAGGGAGAAATTGGCAGAAAACTCAAAATATACAATGTGTTGAAAATAATGATCTATCAGCCCAGCACAATAAATGTCATGTTGCATGGAACATAAGTGTGGTTCACAAAAAATAGCTAAATATGTTTTTTATGCAGTGTCCCTGCAATATATTGATTCTCAGATGGTAGGATGAGATTACTAACACTGGAGTCTTCTTAAAGCGGGATAGGACACTTATATCCCTACTCGACTCTCAGAGAAGAATATTTAATAAAGCATGTCCGTTTGTCTATGTGAAAAGGATGTCAGACAGTCTCATTCACAAGGAAATGCTCCAAATGAAGTGGTGAAGTCTCATCTAGTGAAAGAAAATAGAGAAGACCAAAGCTGAGATACAAGGATATATGCAAAACAGCTTTGAACTATTTTAAACACAATTCTTGGAAATGTAACATATCAAATTGTGCTAATTCCTGGAATTATAATCAGAAAGTCAGTGAGATATAGTGCGTTATCACGGTTGCCGTGAAAATAATCGTAAAGATAAATGCAATATGGGATATGAACTATCCTCATATTACACGGTTACCTGTAAGATCTCAGCTACCTGGTCAGTGGCTGTCCAGAAACATCAGTGCTCCGTTGCCTAGTCAGTGGTTGTCCAGAAACATCAGTGCTCTGTTACTTAGTCAGTGGTTGTCCAGAAACATCAGTGCTCCGTTGCTTAGTCAGTGGTTGTCCAGAAACATCAGTGCTCCGTTGATTAGTCAGTGGTTGTCCAGAAACAACATGACTAGCGTCGCCGACAGCACTTGCTCAGTAGAGATGGCGGCAGTCCTCATATTTCCCAGAGCTTGATCCCTAACACAATACTTCTTGGTGGATGGGTGAGGGTGAACAACGGTAGTAATTTGTATTTCAAAGCACAAATAAGATTGGATTCGAAACCCCGGTGTGCTGGTTAGCGGGCAAATGACTTAGAATTAGACTACCTCGGCTGCCTGAAAATAATCTTTAATATTGTATTCAGAAAATATGTTTGTTAAATAAAGCATCCCCGTATGCTGGCAATTGAACATAGTCATAACTATCTATACAAATAAAAACAAATCATTGTCCTACACAGTTATTATAGTGCAAAAATCCACATGTAAGTTTTATATAAAAGTACATGTAAATTGTTATCCAAATGTTACCATTAGTAGTTAAGCTATATTTGGATTCCGTATACACTAATATTTACATTAAGTGTAGTACTATAGATTGTCCCAGTCCTTCCATGTGCACTAGAGGCCTCTATGGTACGTGAATTCTCAATTTGTGACCTAATGAAAAAATACTTGGTATTGTTCCTGCCTGTTCTGATCACGCGAAACCAGTAGACTGTAAAGTGAACAGGGAAGTAGAAAGCCGTGTTAGTCGATGCATCGTGAGTACAATTAATTTGTATATCCGATTCGTTCTCAAATTCCTGAAGATTTGCAAGAAGTAGATCGGAGAACGGAATGTGTTGTGTCATAGTTTGCAGCTTTACTGCGATTTCTGCGACTTTGGTCAGAAGTGACAGATGAGAAAACATATATACATAGTGACCAACTAATAGCATGGAAATAATCAAAATCATCACATATAAAGGCTTGCTTTGATTCTTTTCATAGTTCTATATTGTCGATATATTTGTTTAGTACATATTCTGTTACTCTCTATGAATTATTGAACTTTCTGATATCCGCATGCGTGATCGTCAGGACAATAAAATTACAACCCGTTTGCTAATTGGAAAACTTTCTTCTAAAATGAATGTTGACATTACCGTAATATATATTGATTTGAAACACAAAGCATAATTATAGTTTCCAGTTAAACCCAAGGGAAATGTCAATCGAGTCACTTTAGAAGGCTGACTTGCAATTAGCCAACATGTCTTCTATTATCGATTGTCTGGCCTCAGGTCATGTTACCTATATTTCTTTAATGCCCACGATATTGCACATGCACGTGTAATTACTGCTACGAACATCACTCATGGATTAGCATATAATGCCATAATATATCATTTTATATAAATCGTATTTAGTGTAATATATAAAGCTGGCGTATAAATCACGAGTTTTCTATTCCAGATACTCACCAGAACAAAACGTACAACTAGGCATGCGTTGACATGCGCAGTGTCGTGCACGTTTTCCCAAAACAGTTGAAACCATTTCAATGTTTCTCGTTTCCCAAAATGGACACTTTGAATTATTAAATTAACATACTTAAGATATGCAACACTTGGTTTGAACTGCACTTGTTTGTTATTCCCAATTAGTTTCACTTTAATTCAATTATTAACTTGGCTGGACTTCAAAACCACTGTTTGAAGACTATATGCACGAGTATGAAACACCACTGTTAAAAGATTATATGTAAGGGTATCAAAAACTAATATTAAAAGATTATATGTAAGGGTATCTAACACCAATGTTAGAAGATTATATGAAGGGTATCACATGGCGTAGATGACTGACTTCATTGTACTAAATTTTTCTCATATGCTGTCGTGCCTCTCATCGAGGCAACGAGCCTGACAAAAAAGAGCCACGCATATCATGTATCAAACGAAAATAAATGCAATTCTAATTAAGATGCAACGGTCTAAAATATGAACTCACGACCTAGAGATCATTATACAAATGATTCAACTTTTGTGTCACATAACTTAATATACCCCTCTAACCCTGAACTAATTCAGAAATCGAATTTGTCTGACCGAAAGTCGCATATATCACAACTAAGGGATGTCCATAAATTATGCCAACATGTTTTGCCAAATTTGACTGCTCCCTCTAGCCAGAATTGTCAAAAATCAATGGGACCTAATTATGTCATAACATTGATCCTCCACCAAATAAAAACATATTCAAAATAAAAAGTACAATACAAATAAAATACATGTTTTGTTTCAATTTTTTGGAAATATCTTTCACATTAAAACAATATAATTCGTGCATTAAAAGAAGATACTTGTAAATTTCACCTTCTCTAGTCACCTGTAGTACTAAAATGGTGTTCGTCGAAGGGTATTCCCCCATATTTACAACTGATAACTAATATTGGGTAATAATGAAGTTATTGTAACCATATTCCTCACACGATAAGAGAGAAGTTATTGTTACCACGTTCCTCACACGATAAGAGAGAAGTTATTGTTACCACATTCCTCACACGATAAGAGAGAAGTTATTGTAACCATATTCCTCACACGATAAGAGAGAAGTTATTGTAACCATATTCCTCACACGATAAGAGAGAAGTTATTGTAACCATATTCCTCACACGATAAGAGAGAACCTATTGTAACCATATTTCACACACGTTAGGAGAGAATTTATTGTAACCATAGTTCTCACACGTTAAGAGAAACGTTATTGTAACCAGATTTCTCACACGTTAAAAGAAACGTTGTTGTAACCATATTATTCAAACGTTACGAGAGAAGTTATTGTAACCATATATCTCACACGTTAAGAGAAACGCTATTGTAACCATATTTTTCACACGTTAAGCGAGAAGTTATTATAACTATATTCATTTCACGTAAACAGAGACGATTTATTGATGGCTATAAGAACCGTGTGTATTTTAGGATTATCAACTCTTCTAGGATACCTTCATCTAACGAACCAATTAGTCAGAAGAGATATTTCAATGATCCCTACTTGTAATCTTCAAGGCTTCTGTCTGTATCATGACTTAACGGATGATAGGGGTGATTGGCGTTGGCGTATATAGCAATGTGTGGGTTAGTTAACTGTCACATCGTTTTTGGCTGTCTGATGTTGTATTTTGCTATGCGCGTTGTTCATCATTGTGTCTACTATGTGGCTCTTGGTATGATTTCTTCTCTCGTGATATTTTCGTTATTCATCTTATCATTGACCTTCATTTTTCTCATGGCTATATGCAACTTCTTTTTTGAGGTCTTATACCTGAACGAAATCCCCTCAATCTTCTCTTTTTGTGGGGTTTTTACATCTAAGACATTCCCTCTATCTTCTACTTTTATTGGAGTCCTCGATTTTACCATGTGTTCCCTTCTATCAAAATGTCCTCTTCCCAGAAGTATGTGTTCATGTTTATGCCTCTTATCTTTTAGTCTCTATCTTTCTCCATCGTTTCTTTCAATTTGCACCATTCATATTTTACTTCGTACGACACTTTCATTTCCGACACAATTTAGTCCCTTGTTATGCCTCATGGGTTAGAATGATGTACATTTCTTTTATTTTCCCTCCCTGCCTTCACCTTTCTATCTTCATGTTTGCAAATTTACTTGCCTCATATTAATTAATATGAACTTTGTTTACTATTAGTTTACTTTCACCTACTGGTATTTCTATTATTAAGTGTTTCTTTCATTGCTTTTAGTTTCATTCCTTGTTAAAATATTCATATTTCAAAATTATAATTAATTAAGCATATTTTAAATTAACTTCTTATTCTTCCAGTATCTTTCTATTACATTCGTTCGTGAGCTCTTTGCATTTCATTTATCTTTCTCCACCTGTTTTCCTTTTGCGTTATCTTTTTATCCACTCTCATTCAATATCTACTTCTATTGCTCTTGCTTCTATCTTGCTATTCGCTTCCTTCTCTCATCATACTATATGCATACCATTATGTAGAATTCCATTTTGTTCACGGTCCTCTGTAACGATGAAGACTTTTCAGTCGAAACGTAATCAGTCCTGTTTGTTGTTAACAATATATCATCCATAAATATTGTCAAAAATGTATATCTACATCTTTTCCCCCTTATATTGCCCTGTATTTCCACATCCCTCGCATTTCCAACTCCTGCTACCTGACACTGACGTTATATCTCCGTATTTCAAGATACGAATGACAACTATTGTGAAATTCACTGAGTTAATTAAATGTTGAAATATTAGTGTTGTAAATAACCAGTGACATTTATGTACTCCCAGCGAGGCGTGTCATACTTGTTGACAATAATAACAAGTACAATTTGATGAGAATTCGACATTAAGTTCAGGTTTCAGACATATGAAAAATTTTAATGTCTACAAAAAATATGGCCGGGTATACCTTCTATAGTGGTACATGTTCATAGGTGGTAAATTATATCTGTGGTTGTTGTTCAGTGGTATGCACATCTTTATGTTCATATCTAGTAGACTAACACTTTGTGGGTGAGAGAAATCATAAACTTAGGCGAGTAATTTCCAGGAGAAATAGCTATAATTTTAGTATGCACAAATTGTGTTCCCTTTTCTGAAGAGGAATTTTCTGAGAGTACGACTCGGCGCATAGCTTTCTCCAGATTTTAAGGTCATAGAACTGGTCACACCAGTTTGATGACCTTTGATTGATCAGTGATTCCATTGGTGGGCCGCAGAAAATATATGCAAAATGACCAATTAAAATATAAGTTTAGTTTAATAAATCAAGGTGAATCACGTCAATCGGTTTCTGCTGTAGGTTGTATCCACTGAAGTACTTATTGTCTTTCAATTCTTGTTTAATTATTGTTATATCAATTCTTGAACGTTGCAATGACTATAATGCACCTTTTATTTTGTGATGCCGAAGTATATCAGTACTTTTTGATTGAACATGTTTTCAAGAGATAAGCATCGCCTAAGACGTTGGGACCTACATAGCGTATGCCTTTCTTGGAGAGGTGGAATTCAGTGCAGAACATGTACTGTAATTTGGATTTGAACTACATTGTACGATGTATATCAAGCATTATTCAAGCTCTCGGTGTTGCGAGTCTTATTAGAAAGCATTCTTTATTGAATGCCTATAAAAATGCTTCCATGAAATCCCCCGTAGAACAGCATGCGTTAACGAAAGTATGTTCGGTATTAACTTGACTGTGAATTTGATTCCCCTGTCTGCATTACCGGATATTGGGTGCCGCGTTAGCGCAGTGGTTAGGGCACTAGCTTCGCATATGAGTGGTCCTGGGTTCATTACCCAGTTGAGGCGGAAATATTTTTCAGATCGCAACGGTTCCCGGGTCGACCCAGCTTTAAATGGGTACCGGATTAATCCGGGAAGTAAAGACTGCGAGGGAGAGGAGATGGCTACTGCCCTCATTTGCAGAGCCTGTGATATGTGAGATCGCTAACATCTCGCACCCCTACGGCATTAATAAATGCTATGGCTCACTTTACTTTACTGTACTACCGGATAACACCAGTACAATTGCATCAAAATTATGATCCTACATACTAAAACTGAACAATAAATTACTAATGATATTTTGTCAATCATTTGAGGCATAGAGAAAGACACAAATCGACGTTTCTACAACACGGTTTTTCTCAATAACACAATATAGCACATTGCGAGTTGGGAAAGACAGTGCATAGTATAACGTCACAATACTAAATTAAAACACAAAAACTTCATAATTTGTTGATTAGGTTACAACTTTGATTGACTGGCCACGGCGACCACTGGGCAGACAATTGCCTTTGAAGAGATTGCTCTATTTCAGTGTGTGAGCAAGTAAACGTTCAAGCAGAGATCAGAAAATATCGTTGTGTAAATAGATTCAGTTAGTATTGAAGTGGCATCTTCGCATATTTGAAGACATCTCTCAAGGACTTCATCGGCGAACCACGCTCTAGGGACCATCTCACTTGATAGTATAGTCTAAAATGACCAGAACATTGACGTGTTAAAAACGTTGAAAATAATATAATACTGCACGCAATCCGTAAGAGACACTGAAAGGTGATGTCAGCTTTACCTTGTCTCAAGTGATTCTTAATTACTGTTAAAACTGTACACTACTTTTCCTGGACCGAACTGAACTCACAGGGACTCGCAAATACCAAATAGAATAGAATTGTTTACTTTTCACACAACTTCATGTTGCGTGACTGTTTACTTTTCACACACCTTCAGGTTGAGTGACTGTTTACTTTTCACACACCTTCATGTTGCGTGACTGTTTTCTTCTCGTTTGCAGTTTGACATGTCTACACAGAAAGTCCGGTTTTCTTGATACATTTTGCTGTATTTGAAAGCTCGTCAGTGCTCCCATACATATTTCTGTTGATATCCGTCTCTCTTGACCAGTGCTTCCATTAATTGGTTTAGTGTAATACTGTCTTGCAGAACATGTTCGCTGAGGGATTATATAAACAAATATCATTATACAACAACATGCTACAAGATTTGTGCAGTTACGTCACGATTCTGGTTGTAAACACACATTCCTGAAAGTTCCTTACAGAATATGCAGCTGTACCTGTACTTATTAACAGCCTGCAGAAATTGTTAACAAATTTACCAAGTTTTCATCAAATTCGCGCAAAATCGTATAAACAAATGAACTGGTACTGCAAATCAACTTCATAATTTGTTTACACAATCAACTATTGCAGTGACGTCACAATTCTCGATGCACATTCAGGTTATCTGATTCCCCAAATCACTTAGTTGAAAATATGCCCCCAGCTTTATTAATTCCGTAAAATATGCCCCCAGCTTTATTAATTCCGTAGAATATGCCACCAGCTTTATTACTTCCGTAAAATATGCCCCCAGCTTTATTAATTCCGTAAAATATGCCACCAGCTTTATTACTTCCGTAAAATATACTGCCATCTTTATTAGTCCCATGAAACTTACCCACCCCTTCTCACCCTGCTTCTTTAGTTCTAGAACACTTAGAAAAAGTTAACAGACTAGCCCGTATGCTGCCGAGCCCGTATTGTTGCCGGGCCCGAAAGAAGAGTTAATAATAGCAACACTGTTTAAGCCTATATTGCAAACTGTTTGTTTTTTTACTGCATAGCACTTTGACTAATATATCTTTGCAGGTGTTAGTTTTGTGTTCATTATTCTAACGGTTATTTCTCTTGAATTCAAGATTATGTTTTTGGTGTATGCTTGAGATTTCCAAGCTGATGCATGATTTATATGATTATTCTACATGCAGTTAAATTTCATAATTTTTTTAATTTTTACAAGACATATTTTTCTTATTTAATTTCACTATAATTAATTTTCTACAAAGAAATGGGTACCAATTTATGCATACATTTTTGGTACACATATACTGCTTTCTCTACAAAAATCACACTTTAGAGAAGAGGGTAACACGCCTATGGAAAGATTAATCTACAACTTTTACCATTTATTTGTAAACCTTCTTCATATATGAACCTAATACTCTTGAAATATTCACCAATCATATGTTTTAATCATGAAAACCATAAATGTCATAGTAGAGGTTTAACACTCATGTTTGTCGTAAGAGGACTCTAAGGAAGTTTCGGTGGTGGAATTTGATGCCCTATCCTATTAAATTTCAAAACTATTTAGAAACCATGATGGTGGATGTGTTAGTCCGCAGTTAAACTGAACACACCAACACAACACACGTAATTCTTTGAAATATATCCTGCTATTCTTCAAGAGCTTGAGTAGGAACACAGAAGAAGGAATCCCTAGACTTAATACGTAAATATCCAAACACTGTAAAGTTCAGCAGCTGAAAAGGTACTGAGGAAATGTGCATTGTGACCTTAACTGCATCTCTATCTCATGTTTCTTCTATAGTATTTCACAAAAAATCTATGTTGTAAATTTGTGGGACAAATTAGTTTACACGTTAGTATCAGAGTATCCCAGTTGTCTGACGTTGAACGATGTAACTTGTTAATTTTAATGCTATAACGATTCAATGTGGCATTAATTAACGGTGTAGGTCCAATATTGAGATGGCTGTGCAAATCAATATATTTGCTCTGTACTTTTTTCCACGAGCTTACTGGAGAAGCAGCAATAAAAGGGACGTCATAACCAGGGTCAGGTAGAGGGAGAGAGAGAGAGAGAGAGAGAGAGAGAGAGAGGGGAGTTAAGCATAGAAGATTGATGAAAACACTCAGTGGAAGAATGATTATATTTTTGCCACTTAAATAGAATACCACATAAAAGATGATGAGGTACTCTCGTAAGAGAGAGAGAGAGAGAGAGAGAGAGAAAGATTATATATATATATATATATATATATATATATATAAGGAAGACAAGAGATTATAATACAATTCAAGGCTTCACGGCTGCACACGTGGATGTCTGTGGCTGTAACGGTAGAGACGCAAGGCATTGACAAAAGATCAAGCATCCGTGACAGTGGATAAGTATACGGACTAGTTCTCTATTACGTCTGACCGATTGTACCAGCGGTTAGGTATATATATAACTAGTTCTCTTGTACGTTTCACCGACTGTACCAACGGGTTGGTATATGAACTAGTTCGCTTGTACGTCTGACCAACCGTACCAGCGGTTAGGTATAGATAGGAATTATATATCTTGTACATCTGACCGACTGTACCAGCGGGTAGGTATAATAACTAGTTCTCTTGTACGTCTGATCGACTGTACCAGTGGGTTGGTACAGGAACTAGTTCTATTGTAATGGTGACCGACTGTACCACCGGATAGGTATAGGAACTAGTTTTCTTGTAAGTCTGACCGACTGTACCAGCTGGTAAGTATAGGAACTAGTTCTATGTACGTCCTTTTCGACTGTACTATGGGTATGGTTACAGATGTCCACCGTTTAGTGAAAGAGATAAATGCAATGAATGCCTTAGTTACGAAGGCAGAATTTGGATGTCTCGGGCCATTATCTCAATTAAAACGACGACACAATGTAGTTTTGTTCAGTGGACTTTTATTCTGAAAATATTTTATACGGATAATTGTCCTGCTATAAGAGAGATTCGGTGGAAGTTTGAGAACGAACGCTGTAAAGCTAATGACAGTTTGTTTGTTTGTTTGTTTTGCGTTCGCTCCATTGTAACAAGCACGGATATCCGTGCGATTTCCACCGGAAGCGTGATTACGTTGTGCCACCGTTATGTGCCTTGTAGGCCTAGCACATCCGATTTCGACATGCCTTGACAATCCGGGTGGGCTACCCTAGCCTGTTACAGCCTCCATATCTGTCTCCAGGCACTCGTGCATGTGGCGACTCTTCGCCCAGACAATTTTTGCTGTCGTCTGTCTCGCACGAGGTGTTCCGCTGTCTATGAACTTGCCTCGTGTAATTGGACGTACTGTGCCTGTGCCCATCGGGTACGGAACCGTTTCTCATCCGTTAACCTGGTTCCTTAAGGGGAAGAACTCAACAGAAAGTTGGACCCTGGCTCTTTCGCCCTCTTAGCCGATGTGTCATTCACCGACATCGTGTACCCCTTGTCCAAGTTCGAGTCTCACACCACGCGTTTGAGAGCAAGGCGTTCTCGAGCTGAGCGACCTTGTCCCAATAGCGCCTGAGCCCATCAGGTACTGAACCCTTTCTCTCTGCAGGTGTATTTCGGTATAGGCAAGCTTGACAGTAGAGCTGGGTCAGGACTGCCATCGTTGTCCCTTTCTTGCCTAAGCCCATCGGGTACGGAACCCTTTCTCTTTGCGAGCATATTTACGGTTTAGGTAGGCTTGACATTAAAGTTGGGTTAGGAGCACAGGTAACTAGAAGCTCGTCTCGAGCTGACGAAGCTTGTAGTTCCCCTTTCCTAGAAACTTTTTACTCTCTATTTGCAGTTCGCGCTGCCCTCTAGCGCTGTTCTGCCTTTTCATTGTTTCATTCTACTCGGTATGAAATCTGTTTGTCTATCGCCATGCATCTACCTTTTCGTGCATTTTACATTGGCCGACCCTCCGAACATTGTTCGGACTGGACTGACTAGCTTCACTGTATGTCGACAGTGTCGCTATATGTGATGATGCTGGTGGTGTCGGAGATATTGTCTGTCTCTTATGCAGTCAAATCTCTTTCCATCTGCTTCCACCACATTCTCGGACACGATCCCCAAATGATTTGGCCAGAAACAACACGAGCTGAAGTATTTCTGTTTCCAGGGTGCACCGGTGAGGAGGTACATTTGGGATCTTGGTTATCTGCTAACCCTGGGTCCGCCTAGAGCAATGCGTTCCATTTGTACCCCGCCAATGACAGTGATTCATATTATTCTCTCTCTTCTTCTGTTACCTATTTTCTTACCTGTCTC
>CM067298.1:117817581-117845081 GCA_034231615.1 Meghimatium bilineatum | reverse complement strand
TATCAGTGACTCTGCAAATGAGGGCGGAAGCCGTCTCCTCTCCCTCTCAGTCTTTACCTCCAGGATTAAACCGGTACCCATTAAAGCTGGGTCGACCCGGGAGCCGTTGCGATCTGAAAAACATTTTCGCCTCAACTGTGAAATGAGCCCAGGACCACTCATATCCGAAGCCAGTGCGCTAACCACTACGTTACGCGTCTCCCTAAATTCAGTATGAGTTCAGCACACAGAGCATGTACTAGACAGAAAGAAGTATAGCAGCTATTGTCGCCTCCCTCAACTATCTCCTAAATAACATATCAATCACGTGTTAAACCGGCTTTATCAATGTTGGTGCGAAGCAGATCACATGACAGAGAGACGTTCTGTCTTCCTGTCCAGTTCTCCATGTCTGGCTCGGGTGTTACTCTAATCACGTGCTCTAGTTATACAGAGCAGTTTAAGTTGGATTGTACTTGTCAGTCCTACGTCTCACATGAAACTTACTGGTCAGTCTCACCAATACTGTCGGCTGTAGGAGACATCTGTACGGAATTAATTAGGACTTCAATCGTTACGTTTTAATTATTGCGATCTTTTTAGTTGGTCATTATTTATATACAAGAAGCAGATAATAGCCACGACCGACCAAGGAAACACATGAACATAATCAAAATCGACCTTACAGGTCATGTTTACATTTTATGTTCAGAAGTCTTACAGTAAAGTCGAAGGTCACGGCCTCACGGATTGTTGTTGCCTTCTGAAGTATGGTGTAATTTATCAGGGATTGTTGTTGACTACTGAAGCATGGTGTAATGTCTCACGGATTGTTGTTGACTACTGAAGTATGGTGTAATGTCTCACGGATTGTTGTTGACTACTGAAGTATGGTGTAATGTCCCACGGATTGGTGTTGACTACTGAAGTATGGTGTAATGTCTCACGGATTGGAGGTTGACTTCTGGAGTATGGTGTAATGTCTCACGGATTGTTGTTGACTACTGAAGTATGGTGTAATGTCTCACGGATTGTTGTTGACTACTGAAGTATGGTGTAATGTCCCACGGATTGGTGTTGACTACTGAAGTATGGTGTAATGTCTCACGGATTGGAGGTTGACTTCTGGAGTATGGTGTAATGTCTCACAGCTGATATGCGATAAATCGAGACCGTCGGCAGTAAAGACCTCTGTACCGAAAGTAAACATGCCTGCATTCGTTATATTCCATATATCAGCCTTTCAATGTTTACGTACTGTGTGAAAACATGTCTTGATAGTCATCGATAGATCCTATCTTTAATGGGCCTGGGTCATGGATAAATTGAGTCTTTGCTAGAGCCCGTACATGGATAGATCGAGTCTTTACTTCATTGATGAAACTAAAAATAATTTCCATATTTTTCCTTGGAGTAGTGGTTAAAGAGGTGATGGGTTCGTATCCAGTTCCTGAAGTCTTAGTTACAACGTGATTTGTTTCCAAGATCCCTAAGGACTACCGCTTTAATCTACGGAATTACGTGCTATATGTTGTTTTCTCCGGAATCGGCGTGCCACTTCGTTATGATGGACATAGTGAATTAACGGATGCCCGAGTACAATGTAGACAATCATATGTTCCCTTTGATTCTTTTTCGAAAGACTAAAATGCTAGACAACTAACACAAACTTGTAATCATAGTAAACCATAAATTTGTGGGTATGCACAGAACACGTTTCTAGAAATAACAAGTAGTACGTGGTGCACAGTAGCAAACAATAACATTATGAACTTGAACAGAACACAATTATTTCTACTAAGAAACAAGCAAATATGATTGTTTTGCTTGTTTGTTGTGATTGTCAGGAATTAGGAAAACAATATCTCTTATATCATGTTGTTCTGTAGGGAAATAGCTCTTAACATTTCGCTCATACACACAAGACACAAACTCTCAGCGATGTACAGTGCTTAGAGAAGAAACCCCTTGTCAGTTGGCCTTAATACACACACACGCATATATATATATATATATATATATATATATATATATATATGTATATATAACTATGTGTATAATCTGGAGCGTCCATAAGAGAAGATTCACAATAAATAGACACTATTACTTCTAGATGTTTACTTTTACATTGTAGTAGGTCAGATGGGGGCACTTTAGAGACATTTAGACCATCCGCATGCCGGGTAAATATATGGTATCACCAATCACATTTTAACTGTTATCCTTCTTCTTCAGCGTTTATTCTCAAATCCCAGCTGGATCTCCTTTTGCAGCTACTAGACTACCATGGTGCTACTAGATTTACATCCCTGACTGAGGTGGTATTATTTGTATTTCTGACTATCTGGAAGCACAATATGTAAATGCCTGCATCACGTTGACTTTTTCAGGACGTTGTCATTACTGCCACTCTGCAAACCTCTTTGTTCTTTACAAGCTGTTCAGACTTTTCCAATGTCATATTTTAAATGCCTTTAACATGTTATGTCCATCGTAGTCTTGAAATACCACTTGTTCTTTTTCATAGAAAAATTGTACTTACTGCGCAAAACTAAAATCCAACAGGTAGATCCAGGAAAAAGGTAACTTAGTTTTGCTAACACTAGATAACACACACAATGACACACACAAGTCAACGTTTCGACCAAAAGGTCTTTGTCAAGACAGACAATAATCTTAAAACATATAATAGAAAGCGAACAGTAATAATATCGACGGTCACATAGGTATGGGTAGTCTGGATTGACCGGAAGAGGTGAAATGATACCGGAGAAGGAAAATACAACAACAAACATGTGATACGAAACAAACAGAAACTATGGAAAGACGAAAGTCATAAAAGAGACAGGCGCTCATTAACTCTTTCAGGACTTGATTATGTTTAGGTTTGGACCAAATTAATTTTATAAAATTTCCTTATATGTGTTTTTTATTGTATCACTTGACATACTAATATTGATAAATAGTGTATGTGTAATATACCATTGGAAAGGGGAATGGATACAGAATATGAATATATAAGTACATTGATGGTATGTGATTACTTCACAAGGTTAGAGTTAGCCTTGTGAAGTAATCAAATATCAAATCAAAGCCAGTATACTGGTGATTGGTCCTGTAGACCCATAGTATAAAGCCAGTATACTGGCGATTGGTCCGGAAAGAGTTAATGCCGTCGGGTTTCAGAGTTCCATATGATAAATGTAGCGGTTCTCAAGCGCCAGACGAGCCCGGTCATCAGAGAAGCACGACTTAATGGCAGTAACCTGAAAGTCCTGGGCGCCCCGATGGCCCGTGCCATTAAAGTGGACGTCAACAGGCAAACACGAAAGTTTTTTTATTCTGTACAGATGTTCGCAAAATCGGTATGAGAGCTTCCTTCCAGTTTCACCTATATATGTCATGGCGCAACGTTTGCATATGATGGCGTAGATGACGTTGCAGGACACACATGTGAAGCTCTCCGCAATGGTGAAGGTGGCTTTAGGGAATGTGACAGACCGGATCTGGGTGACATAGGCACAAGTGTAGCATTTGCTGCGTTTACATCTGATGTTGCCAAAATGATTAGGAACGTCAGGCTGGAGGTGACTCTGGACCAATAGATCCCTGAGGTTCTTGTCACGTCTGTAAGCAACAAGAGGGGGGTTACAGAACACTTCTCGCGTCTCGGGGTCAGAGTGGAGAAGGGGAAGGTGACGAAGCAGGGCATGGCGAACGGCAGCGCTATGGGGGTGGAAAGTGAAAACAAGCTTAGACCGGTTAGATGAGGAAGACTTACAAGTGGTCGAGAGGGTGTCCTGACGGAAGAGACTGCACACTCGAAAAAGGGCAGACATGAGGAAAGCCTCAGGGTACAGGCGACAGCGGAAGAAAGCTATTATCTCGTAGGCCTTCTCGATAAAGTCATCCTCGCGACTGCACAGACGCCGAAGACGAAGAAGTTGGGAGAAGGGAAGGGAATCACGACAGGCAGAGGGATGAGAAGAGGTGTATAGAAGAAAGCTATGAGCATCAGTCGGTTTGTAGTTTACCGATGTGCTAAGACAGAGGGGTTGAACAGTGATAGATATGTCAAGATAGTTCACATGGGAGGTGGAGATCTCAGATGTGAACATGATGGCCGGATACCCATGTGAACGTCGATATTATTACTGTTCGCTTTCTATTATATGTTTTAATTTTATTGTCTGTCTTGACAAAGGCCTTTTGGTCGAAACGTTGACTTGTGTGTCATTGTGTGTGTTATCTAGTGTTAGCAAAACTAAGTTACTTTTTTCCTGGATCTACCTCTTTCATAGAACCATTCCCACAATAATTAACATTTCTAAACCATTGATTTGTATGATGTACAGCATCTGTTGGGGTTGTGATTTCCAGGTTGGGATTTCTCGCTTGACACAACTATTCCTCCAGTCGACTCAGCTGTAAATGAGTACCTGTCGCATGAGTTAGGGGAGGTAAAGTCAGCAAGGAAGGGAACTGGCCACCCCTCCTAATTGTTGCTGTAGCTTAGTACATGAAGAGTTACCTTTTCCCCGACGGCGGGTTGCTGCCATAGGACATACCTTTTTTTACAGCATATGTTACATTCGAGTTAGTTTGTGATCTTAAGATGATAGTCTTCTCCTATATTTAAGTCTTTAGGAATAAAATCGGTGTATAATAAGAAAAGACCATTTCTATTCGTCGTCTTTTTATGTTATGTGCGTATCTTGATAACGGGAATTGGTCGAAACGTTGATTATATCATGTGTATTGTTACTTGTATGATATTAAATTGTTTTTCATTGTGTCTATTATTTCACGTGAGCATCCGATAGTGATAGTGTATTAGTCGTTGTGCAGTAAAACTTCACCTGTTTTCTATGTAAGTACTATTGTCATACAATTTTACAAGCAGTATTACCTTTTGTAAGGGGAAGCATGCGGATACAAGAACAATAGTGTAAATAAACCAAAAATAACAGCATGGTGGAATGAAGAAGTCAAAAAAGCCACTAAAGAAAAGAAACAACAATATAAGAAATGGGTCAAAAGCAAAAACCAAGTAGATTACATAGAATACAAGACAGCAAAAACATTTGCAAATTTAGTCATTAAAACTGCAAAAATCAACGCATGGAAAGAATATGGAGACATGCTCAACGCAGATTATAAAAATGCACAAAAGAGGTTCTAAAAGAAAATCAAGAACATGAGAAACAAAGAAGATATATATGAACCGACAGAAATAATAAATGATGAAAACGGTAATGCACTAAAAGAACCGAAGCTAATAATGGAAAGATGGCAACAATATTTCAAGGAACTACTAAATCTAAAAGAAGGAGAGGACGACACAACAATAAACACTACAGCAGCGAACCTAGAACCATATATACTACTATCGGAAATAGAAAATGCAATAAACAAAGCACCAATGAACAAGGCAGCAGGCTCTGATAACATACAAAAAGAACTTATCAAAGCAGCAGCAGAGAGCGGGAAAAAATGGTTACACAGACTTTTTAATGTAATGTGGAAAAAACAAGAGACACCAGAAGACTGGAGGAACGCGATAATCATTCCCATATGGAAGAAAAAAGGTAGTAAGAGAGACTGCACAAAATACAGAGGGATATCTTTACTAAGCCACACAGGAAAAATTTTTAACAAAATATTAGAGCAACGACTACGAACATATATTGAACCACAACTTCAAAACACCCAAATGGGCTTCCGTAAGAACAAAAGCTGTACGGATGCTATCTTTACACTTAGACAACTAACAGAAAGAGCCACAGAAAACAACAAAGAATTATATATCGCATTCGTAGACCAAGAAAAGGCATTCGACAGAGTAGACAGACAACAACTATGAAAACACTATCAATATACGGAGTACCGGAATATTTAATCAACATATGCAAGGGCATTTATGCAAATAGCCAATGTGCAGTAAGAACAAATGCAGGTGTGTCCAATAAATTCCAAATTCAATCAGGAGTTCGCCAGGGGTGTGTCCTATCCCCTCTACTTTTTATAACATATATCGACCACATCTGTAAACTAACAAGTACCAACGAAGAAGATAACATAAAAGACAAATTGAACGAACTACTCTTTGCAGACGACCAAGTACTAATAGCAACATCAGAAGAACAATTGCAAGACCATATGAACAGACTCCACACAACATGTCAAAAATTCAACATGAAGATCAATATTGAAAAGACCGAAATAATGGCAATAGCAAAGAAAGAAAGAAATATCACTATCTCCATCGATGATAAACACCTTAAACAAGTAAATGAGTTCACTTACTTAGGAAGCATTATATCGAGTGAAGGGAAAACAAGTAAAGAGATACAAAATAGATGCAACAAAACATACCAGATCCTAGGACAGATGACACGCATTTTCAAGAACAAAAATGTAAACATAGACACTAAAGTTGCATTATACAAGACTATAATTATTCCATCACTATGCTACCAGAGCCAAACCTGGACAATGACAGCACAAGACAAAAGAAAAATAGTGACAACAGAAATGACATGTCTACGAAGAATGCTCGGAGTGTCATTAAGAGATATAATTAGGAACGATAACATCAGACAGATAACCAAAACAATACCAGTATTGGAACACATCAAAAGACAGCAGATCAAGTGGTTTTCACACGCTTCCAGACTACCGACATATTGCTTGCCACAAATGGCCATGACACATAGACATAACGGTAATAAAGCCAGAGGCAGACCATGTGATGGATCACAGAAATCAAAGAAGCCACAGGAACAAGCTTACAAACAGCGCACAAGAAGGCCATCTCCAGAGAACTCTTCCACCCCCTGACGCTGCAAGGCAAACAAGGGACACATCGTATAGATAGATAGATAGATAGCTTGGAGCATAATTACTAAAAACAGTCATTAATGATATTTATTTTTTTTAAACCTATAATCTGCTGAACAGCAAAATCAAATTTTCGGAAGATAACAAACGATAACATAATAAAATAGCAGTTAGCATTGAAAGAGAATACACATTCAATATTGAAGGAATTGAGCGTTTTGTTTTAGTAACGGTAGTCTGTGTGTATCTTAGCGATAAGATTATATCTGTCTCCCAAGAAGAGATAGCTGACATAGGAAGGCACGACAAAATTATACAAGTCGCTGGTGAGTTTTTTTTTCTTTTACTAAGATTTATATCAGAGTCATAGATAATGAAAGAGGGTACAAATTCAACCTCCGCAATTCAACCCCCGTTCCGCAACAAGAGAAATGACTTTTTCAGGTTTATTGTATGTTTGTATGACGCATAGGAAACTGATCGCAGAAGAAGAAGAAGAAGATGTCCTTAATTGTAATTCCATGTCAAATTTCATACACAACTGATGCCGTTATAGGACAAAATTTGTAGGGGAATCTAAAATGAAAATTATATGAAAAACGTGGTTGTGTTGTTAGCACAATCTATATTATCTATCCCCGGGTGGAAACTAGTTCATAGCATCCACACTTGCAGTTAAGCGTAGTGGTGGGAGATGTAAGTTTCTGTTTAAGGTCAGATGTGACGCCTGAGTCGTGCTGGGTCCGTGTTTGTGGAAGGTTGTCGTGATGGTATTTATCCATCTCTTTCCTGGTCTACCCTTGGCTCTGTATCCATATGCTCGTTTATTATAAGCTCTCAGTGGTATTTGGTTCGGGTCAATTCTCACTAAGTAACTAAACCACTTTATCTGCTACGTTATGTATATATTCAATACAAGACATTATTCCTACTCTTCTCCTAAGAACGTCATTTCTTATTCTGTTGTTAGCAATGGCGCCGTAAGTCGATGCACTGTCGCGTATATTCAAGGTGCGGTTCCCGGTGCTCTGTGGTGCGTCAACGGTTCTTCCAATATTTCCCCCACAAAAATGGAGGTTGAACAATGACCACTGTACGGAGAAGGGGCTTGAATATCCCCCCCCTCCCCCATTATTTGAACATGACATTTAGTATAGAACAGGAAATAAACGCGAGTACATCAACACCCTCCTAATAGTTACAACATCACCCCACCCCTACCATAAAAAAGCCCACAAAAATAAACTAGAACGCCGCTAGAAAGCTAGATATAAATATAACACGGATACGCCAACTTATATTATATTATATAAATTCCCCCTTGCCCAAAACGTATTTACTGCCTTGTATCAGGACGAATCTGGATTTACCATCTTGTTTTAACTCTTACAGGACATGTTCTTGACATTGGAATCCATCGCTGGCGTATTCATTGATTATTTTTACAAGTGCCAATACTTTTTTTAGAAATGAATGAGTCATCCCGGAGTACTTTAGCTTGAAATTTACTCTCAGTACAAATTAACCTGAAAGATACTGAAATTTACCAGTCCTCTAGTACCACACAAGTGACTGAGTGACATACGACGAGGGTCGAAATCTCAGCAGTTCAACACATCATTGTTTAATTGTATGTACTCCATGAGATGCTACACATATGATAAATGACTCGCATTCCCAATGCATTTTATCAACAGTTGTGAATGTAGGGTTTACAATCCATGAGAATATTTCTTTGTCTTCTATCCAGTACCGCATCGCCCGTGTGGCAACCGAGGGCTGGACTTCAAGTCCAGGATGTAAAGAATAAGACAGCTGTTTTTTTTCCAGTCATGTTGGAGGCGACTAAGGAAAGTCGGGAGATATGCTGAATGCATGTCACCTGTGGAAAAAATCACTATTAGCACATCTTGTCTCAATATCTTGCATTTGTTTTCTGTCACATAATCCATACCGGTGAGGATAAGATGCATGTCATCGCAAATTACAACTTCCTCCTTTTGTGGCAGACTTCTAGGTGAGGGGAAATACTAGATGTGCCATTGACACAAATGAATCAACAAATCCGACCGCATGCTGCCGTGGCCCGAATGGGGAGCAAAGAATAGCAACACAGTTTACCTTCCACGCATGTCGTAAAAGGCGACTAAGGAGATTATGGGATGGAGTTGGCTGTCCCATCCCATATTGGGTTAGCGACCCAAAGCCATGCTGAAGTCGGATGTGTCTGGCTGAAAGGCGCAGATATCTCAGCAATGATGTAAACCATGACACAACGCATTCCGTTCTCCGGACTACATCCTGATAATCTGCAGGAGTTTGCGAACGAATGAAGAAGAAGAAGAAGAAGAAGAAGAATCAACAAATCAGAAAGAAGAATGGCAAGTTTATTGGTCAACAGGTGCTATGTGCTCCTGCCAGGATGTGGTCATCCTGGGATACTTACGCACTGCAATATCTCCCTTTGGGGACTATTGGAATACCTACTTTCATGCATCCATAGCCCCCTACCCTACACATCAATGCCTCTGAGACCTTATATAAGTCCGTGTGTCTTCTCAATTAGACAACTGAGAATAATCTTTGCATTTGCCAGAAGATAATGTAATGTTAAGAGAAATATGTTCACAGCTCAATAAATTATTTATCCTTATTATCCAGTGGCGCAAGTTTTTAAACATGAACAGAACACGCCAGTCTGTAATATATATTTATAAATATATATATATATATATATATATATAGGCCTATAGTATCGTGCTGCGGAATAACGTGTGTAATTACAGCAGGTTATTAATACAGAACGAAGCTATCCAACATGTAGGGTTTATATTTCTTTCACAGCAACACGTACTAAAATATGGGGTCTTTGCTCCTAAGGCGAACATGCATGCTATGTTTTATACATTTGGTCATTTCAAAATCTTCACAGACAATTGTTAAGCTGAAATCTCCAAATTAATCGCGTTTTTTTAACCCACACATACACACGTAACAAATCATTAAGTATCCCCTCACTTGATGTCGGTTCCAATTTGGTTAAGTTAAATGCAATACCTTCAGATTGAGTTGTAGATTGTTAGTATCTATTCGTAGGTCGTGGTTACTGGATTACCAGCACCAAAATCTCATTTTTATGAGTATACATCTCTGATATAACTAAATTGGACTAATGTTTGCGGTTGAAAGTAACGTAACTCACCATAAGATGTTAATTTTACATGCCCAACCAAAGAAGTCCATCAGTTGATGTTTATGTGATCAACAAAGAAGTCCATCAGTTGATGTTTACGTGATCAACCTAAGAAGTGCACCAATTGATGTTTACGTGACCAACCAAAGAAATCCATCAATTGATGATAGTGACACATAATTAACGCATCCCAATAAAAAAATAAAATGTTTTAGAATACCATGTAAATTTACTTGATATTGAAAGATAGCATGAGCTATGTTCTTCGTCTTCTTCTTTGAGAAACCCAGAGATTACTAGCGATTAACTCTTGCTTTCCATGTGCAGTGGAGAGGTTTCTCCGAGCTTTCTTTCATATCCATGAGGCTTTTGCTGTCGGCTTAGTGCAATGCCTTTTGCAGAAGTCTTCTACTCAGAGCAATATCGTGAGCTTTGTTAACATGAACTTAACGTCATCATGTGCGTGGTATTTGGCGTAGTTCATCATTATATCTGCTGATATTTTGTCTTTACATTAAATGCACACATCCATTTGTACTCGTCAGTGTATGATATAAGTCATTAGCTAGTCGCGTTATATTTTAGTAGTTGACTAAGTGATCTGGGTGTTGAGTTTAATAATCGCCCAATTTTGCAATAAATGTGTTTGTGGTCCACCAAACTAACATAAATATGTACCTCATGCTCAGGTGAAGTTGAGGAACATCGTCATTGGAACAAATAGATGCTGAAGGTCTCACTAGTTATCAGTCTCATAGTTAAGGTAGTTGATGACATGGAAAACCGTGTACTATGCAGCTGATTCGTAGCTCAGTTACATTTATCTTTACCTAAATAGAAGAAATAGCGTGTGTACGTTGCCAGGCCCGAAAAAGCGGAGGGAACAAAGAATAGCAACACTGTTTAATTTCGATGTTTGACGTAGGAGACGACTAAGGGGATTTTGGGATGGGGTTGGTTGTCCCATTCCATACAGCGTCAATTCAACATGACGCTAAATCCATGGTGACTTTCGATGTTTCAAGGCGATAAGCGGAGATTTCGCGGCTAAGCTGTTAACCCTGACACAACCTATTCCATTATACGGACTACATCTAGCTAATGTGCAAGAGTTTGAGAACAAACATAGAGAAAAACAGAAGTAGACGACTAAAGTAAAATTGTCCACTATGGAGTAAGTAAATACGTTTTCTTTTTAAGTATCTAAAAATGGGTAAATATTATTTATTAAGTGAAATGATACAGAGAATCCATTGACACTCATACTTATTCAATGTTTTTTTTCTATAAAGATTATTTGATCGAAACATTTATATTGTGTATTGCTCCAAGTAAACATGCTATTTAACCATGTTCTATATTTCTACCAAATATTTACTTAATTTTAAATAAATCACATAAATATTTACTTATATTTTACCTAAATCAAATAAATGTATTTTTCGGGAATGACATTTTAGTGGTTCTTGCCATAGCTTGAAATTCACTGTCTGTTCTTACCGGTGGGAGACTGAGATACATCGTTGAATGTCGAAATAAACACATATGTCTCTGGTAGTGGTGACTGGTCGAATTACACTAGGTTAGTACTAATGGAGATATATTCTTTCTAATGTGTATGCAAAGTGTGTTCTTTATTGAAACTAGTTGAAAATTGATGTAAAATCTCAAAGAGAGTAATGTCCTAAATAAGTGTTTCTCAAACGTGTTGGTTGCGTTGCCCCTTTCGTATTGTTATTCTTTTTGTCGCACCTAGTAGCTTCGAACGATTGGCTGCTGATTGCTATTCACAATAACTAGTGTCTTCAGATCTTTATTTCATACCCAGAAGACAAATTATCGGTGATTGTTTGTGAGGAAGTATACTCGGTAGGGCTCTATCGTATAGATTTTATAGACATATACACTCGGACTCTGTGGCTGAGTGATATAGAGCAATTTCGAACTGTCAAAGTAGCATGTTCAATCCCCTTTCTAGAAAACTGTGCATCCGAACCCTTTAGAAAGTAATGGAAGCCTACATACGTATTTAAGATATTGCCTTTACAATTAGTACAGTTAAAAGACGATGGGTTAATCTCTGCGTCCAAAATATATAATAGAAATGGTCTAATATATATATGGTTTAGAATTGAATAGATCAAATAAGTGCATATCAGTCTAATAAGTTGTAGTTCGCTGCAAAAAAATCAGGATGATAGTAACAAACTTAGGAAACCAATTGATGATGATAAACTCTGGAAAAAAGAAGAAAACCAATAGATGGAAACAAGCTCGGAAGAAACAAATAAATAGTAACAAACTATGAAAATACAAATAGAAGGTAACAATTTCTGAAGAACCTATAGATGATAACAAACTCTTAAGAAAACAAGATTGATGGTTACAAGCTCTAATGAAACCAATTGATGATAGCAAGCTATAACGAAACCAATAGATGGTAACAAACTCTTAAAAAATCAAATTTGATTAATGTCTGTGGTTGAAAAAGGCGTACCATACGAAATACTTCTTATTTACAGATTTTTAAAAATATATAGGTACATGTTATTTCATATATAAAACATAACATAAATTAGGGTGGATTAGAAATGACATTATGATAGATTAGAATATAAATTAGGTTGATTATAATGTAAAGTAGGATAGCTTACAATAGAAAATAGGTTGGATTACAATAGAAATTAAGAAGGATTAGAAGAGTAATTTAGATGGATTAGAATATAAATTAGGATAGATTAGAATATAAAATAGGATAGATTATAATATAAATTATAATGGATTATAATAGAAATTAGAATTTACTATAATAGAAATTAGGATGGACTATAATGCAAATTAGGATTGATTAGAAAAGAAAATAGGATGAATTGGAATAGATATTATAATGAGTGCATTATAAATTAGGTTGGATTATAATAGGAATTTGTAATGTAATAGAAATAAGGTTGGGTGAGAATAGTAATTAGGATAGATTAGAACAGAAATCAAATTGGATTAGAATAGAAAATAGGATGATTAGAATTGAAATTAAGTTGAAATATAATGGAAATTAGGATAGCTTTGAATATAAATTGAGTTGGATTAAAATAAGAATTAAAATGTGTTAGGATAGTAATTGGAATGGATTAGAAAATAATTTGGATGGATTAGAATATAAATTCGGATGGATTATAATATAAAGTAGTATAGACTATAATGAAATTTATGATGGATTAGCATAATAATTAGGATATATTAGAATAGAAAATATGATATATTAGATTGTAAATTATGATGGATTATAATAAAAGTTAGTATGAACTATAATATGAATTAGAAAGGCCTATAATGGAAAGTAGAATGGATTATAATATTAATATGATGGAGTAGACTGCTAATTAGGATAAATTAGAGTACAAATTAGAATATGAATTATTTTCTATTATAATATAAAGTAGGATGGACTTTAATATAAATTCGAATTAGAATAGAAATTAGGATGGATTAGAAAAGAAATTAGGATGGATTATAAAAGAAATTATAATTTATTAGAATAAAAATAAGGATGGATTAGAATATATATTAGAATGGCTTAGATTATAAATTATGATGGTTTAGATTACGATTTTTGATGTTTGTTTTAACTGTACTCCTAGAAAAATTGTCGCTGCCTGTGAGGCCTATGGGTGCGCTGGAAAAATAAACAACCTTATGCCTCATTCTGAGTCTCTTGGCAACGAATGTGTTAAAATGGGACTGCTTTATTACACGTGACCACATTCAATGACACTATTACTACTACCAGAATTGATTTCATCACCGAACTTCCTTATAAAAATAGGAAACCGTCAACAACATCATTATCACAGTTGTCAACCTTCTTTCATACTCTCGTAATGCTTTCCCTGACCTGTCCCAGACCACTTGAGGTCATCCCCAAGGAGCATGCCACGAGAGAAGCCAATCAATCAAACGCATTACATCACATCCGACGTCGGTTTCTAAATAAGACCTCGCATAATGAAGTCTGTCTGAAATCTATTATTACTAGCGTGACCAGTGGTGGTGGTGGTTGCAAGAAATATTTTTTTTCTTGGTAGGACTGGCTGGGGGGAGGGGGAGATACAGGATCGGCAGACGAGTCAGAGGATATTAGTTTCTATCTTGAACCAAATCTCCATCATTATTTTAGTTTGTCCTTTTCAAGCATATCCAATTACTAATGTTAGTTTATTTGTTGATGTTTCCAATAACTCAGATGCATATGTCTGTTCAAATTTCAGAAGAATGAAGTTAATCAGTTGATTTATTGACAGTAGGAAATATTGAAGTCCTGCTCGTCCATACTTCACATGTCTTGTCTTTGTATCTCTATCTACACTCTACGCGTCTTTCTATCTTTATCTACACTTCACATGTTGTGTCTTTCTATCTATATCTACACTCTACGTGTCTTGTCTTCATATCTTTATCTACACTTCACGTGTCTTGTCTTTCTATCACTATCTACACTCTACGTGACTTTCTATCTTTATCTACACTTCACGTGTCTTGTCTTTCTATCACTATCTACACTCTACGTGACTTTCTATCTTTATCTACACTTCACGTGTCTTGTCTTTCTATCACTATCTACACTCTACGTGACTTTCTATCTTTATCTACACTTCACGTGTCTTGTCTTTCTATCTCTATCTACACTCTACGTGTCTTTCTATCTTTATCTACACTTCACGTGTCTTATCTTTCTATATATATCTACACTTCACGTGTCTTATCTTTCTATATATATCTACACTTCACGTGTCTTATCTTTCTATATATATCTACACTTCACGTGTCGTGTCTTTCTATCTCTATCTACACTCTACGTGTCTTGTCTTCCTATCTTTATCTACACTTCACATGTCTTGTCTTTCTATATATATATATCTACACTTCACATGTCTTGTCTTTCTATATATATCTACACTTCACGTGTTGTGACTTTCTATCTTTACCTACAATTCACATATCTTGTCTTTTTATCGCTATCTACACTTCACATGTCTTGTCTTTCTATCTATAGCTACACTTCACGTGTCTTGTCTTTCTATCTATATCTACACTTCACGTTTCGTGTCTTTCTATCTATATCTACACTTCACGTTTCGTGTCTTTCTATTTATATCTACACTTCACGTTTCGTGTCTTTCTATCTATATCTACACTTCACGTGTCTTGTCTTTCTATCTCCATCTACGCACGCAATTGTGTATATTGTAATGACCGAACGATACCTTGTCTTGGCTACCCATACATTACGTCTTGGCTACCCATACATTACGTCAAAAATTATATGTTTATTCCGACCGTTTGTCGCCGGGGCCCGAGATTGGAACAAAGAACAGCAACGCTGTTTACATTCTATGCATGTTGTAAGAGACGACTAAGGAGGTTATGTGATGAAGTTATCTGACCCATCCCATATATGGCTAGCGACCAAAAGATATTCTGCATTCGGATGTATCAGGCTGAATGGTGAAAATATCGCAGGAATGCTGTAAACCATGACATGAAGCATTCCGTTCTCCGCACTACATACTGATAACCTGCAGGACTTTGAGACCAAACACAGAGGAATAAGAAGATATGTTCATTTGCCCCCCCCCCACCACCTTTTCCACTAGGTATAAAACTATCAAAAATTCAGTGACCGCTATGTTTAATTAAGTTCAAAGAATGTTAATTACCCCCCCCCCCCCACCATAAACAACAATTGTTAGCACAAAATGTGAGATATAGATAGATATTTTGTTTGTGATTTTTGGAGAAATATTTCTTATTTACACAACTTGAATGGAAAACAAAAAAAGCACTATTGACTTCAACTTTAATAACCCCCCCCCCCCCCACCCTCCACTCCATGTACTGTCAAATATTGTCACTCTCTAATTGTTAATGTCATTCAATCAAGCGCGATGCCGAATTGCGTAGGCGATCATGTTTCTCCGCGACTCTCTGTCTTTTGTGTTGTCAATAAGCTCGATTGGTGAGCTTCTACCATGCCACAATACAAGCCCATTTAGTAACTTTTCTCTTTGTCGTCTCCTCTCTTCTCTCCCTAATCTTTCCAGTGGTTATTAGGTGTTCAAGCTGTGTTCTTTTCAGCACATGACCTAGAAACCGTGACTTTCTGCCCCTAATGTTTGATATGATTGATCTTTTTATGCCAGCATCAATGACAAACTGTATTAGTTTTCTTAGATGTCCATGGTATTTTAATCATTCTTCTCAGAAGCCACATTTCTGTAGCCTCTAATTCGCTTTGATTTTTTTGTTTATAGTCCATGCTTCACATCCATAAAACAGAATTGGTTCGACATAACATCTTAGCACTCGAATTCGTGTCTGCATTGATAGTCTTCCATTTCATAAAATGGTTCTCATTTTTGTAAATGCTGATTTGGGTTGTACTGTTTGGCTTTTTATCACTTGAGCATCCAACTTCTTATCCATTAGTGCGGTAGATTTCCAACTTTCACAACCATATGTCAATGATGGAATTACATTCTCATTGAATAATCGCAGTTTGATGTGTTTACTTTCAATCTTCGATCTCCAGATATTTGAGAGTTTGTTAAAGGCGTTGAAGGCGAGAACGATTCGAGTCTTGATTTCTGAGTTGGTATCCATGTCTGCTGTTATCTTGTTTCCCAAATGTACGAAATTTGAAACGTTGTCTAGTATGTTTGTTTGTTTGTTTTGCGTTCGCTCCATTGTAACCATCATGGATATCCGTGCGGTTTCCGCCGGGAGCGTGATTACGTTGTGCCACCGTTATGCGCCTTGTAGGCCTAGCACATCCGATTTCGGCATGCCTTGACAATTCGGGTGGGCTACCCTTAGCCTGTGACAGCCTCTATATCTGTCTCCAGGAACGCGTAGTGGCGACTCTTCGCCCAGACAATTTTTGCTCTCGTCTGGCTCGCACGAGGTGTTCCACTGTCTATGAACTTGCCTCGTGTAATTGGGCGTGCTGTGCCTGTGCCCATTGGGTACTGAACCGTTTCTCATCCGTGAGCCTGGTTCCTTAGGGGAAGAACACAACAGAGGAGTTGGACCCTGGCTCTTTCGCCCTCTTAGCCGAGGTGTCATTCACCGACATCGTGTATCCCTTGTCCAAGTTTGAGTCTCACACCACGCGTTTGAGAGCAATGCGTTCTCGAGCTGAGCGTCCTTGCCCCAATAGCGCCTGAGCCCATCAGGTACTGAACCCTTTCTCTCTTCAAGTTTATTTCCGGTGTAGTAAAACCTGACAGTAGAGTTGGGCCAGGGCTAAATCGTTGTTCCTTTTGTGCCTGAGCTCATCGGGTACGGAACCCTATCTCTCTGCAAGTATACTTCCGGTATAGGAAACCTTGACAATAGAGTTGGGCCAGGACTACCATCGTTGTCCCTTTCTTGCCTAAGCCCATCGGGTATAGAACCCTTCCTCTTCGCGAGCATATTTCCGGTTTAGGAAGGCTCGACATTAGAGTTGGATTAGGTCTTCTTGCTTTACCAAACGCCAATGAATGGGTCTGGGTCTCTGCCTGTAAGGAACACAGGTAACTAGAAGCTCGTCTCGAGCTGACGGAGCTTGTAGTTCCCCTTTCCTATGGACTTTTCACTCTCTATTTGCAGTTCACGCTGCCCTCTTGCGCTGTTCTGCCCTTTCATTGTTTCATTGTACTCGGTATGAAATCTATTTGTCTCTCGCCATGCATCTACCTTTACGTGCATTTTACATTGGCCGCCCCTCCAATGTTCGGACTGGACTGACTAGCTTCACTGTATGTCGACAGTGTCGCTATATGTGGTGATGCTGGTGGTGTGGGAGATATTGTCTGTCTCTTGTGCAGTCAAATCTCTTTCCATCTGCTGCCTCCACATTCTCGGACACGATCCCCAAATGATTTGGCCAGAGTCAGCTCGAGCTGCTGTATTTCTGTTTCCAGGGTGCACCGCGTGGAGGTACATTTGGGATCTTGGTTATCTGCTAACCCCGGGTCCGCCTAGAGAAATGCGTTCTCTTTGCACCCCGTTGTCTAGTATATTATCATCTAGTTCAATTTATTCTATTAGGCCGGTAAAGTTCATGAGTTTCTTTTATATATATATATATATATATATATATATATATATATATATATATATATATTTATATATATATTGCTTTTCCCTTGTGGAAACGCGAGCTTCCACGCGTAGTTCTGTGAGCGGCAAATAGCGTCGCTGTTTTCTTTCCATTTCAGGCATGGTGTAGTAGAGTTAAAGAAATTTGGGTTAATGGTTGTCAGTCTGATACCATTAGTGAAATTATCATTGTCACTACATATCTTGTCTCAATTGCTTACGTTTGTCTTCTGCCAAATGATCCGCATGAATGACGAAGAGAAGCAGGCTAGCGAACATTAAACCTTTGTTCTGTTGTAGCGTATGTCTGGGTGACAGTGAATGATTGATGTGCGAAACACTGCGAATATATCAACAAATCTAACATGTGATGATATAGCTTACTACAAGTACCCTATGGCAGGTCATAGGAATCGCGGGATACAGCCGTGCTGGAATACCTCAAGTTGGGGAATAAACATGCATATATAAATACCTTTAACGCAACATTGCATTTGCGATACAAAACTGTATACAAGTTCACGTACTCAACAGTTACTCAACTAAGTTGAGACGAAGCCTCATACTCAGAGGAAGTACATTAAATTGTGGATTGTCTGCCTTAAAGCATCATATAGAATTATGAGCTTCAGTTTTCTTGTCAGCCTCTTTTCCTATCAGAGGTGCTCATATAACAATCTAAAGACCATGGTCACTGGGATGTATGGGAAAGACAATTATGCATTCCCCCGTGCTCAAGGGTGCTCGCTAATTATGCAGGGGTAACATGTTTGAATGATTTTGGGCTCTCAATGAGAGATGTCACGACATGTACATAGTTGCTTTTCGCCACAATCCGTATAAAAACGTGTTCATAGTCAGGGCATCACGTAGATGCTGACATCTGGTACCAGGGTCAGTGACGGAACTCATCTAGTACCTCCAGCGGTGATGTGTATATTTCTTAGTTTTCTAACTGAGGAAAGTAATTGCGCTAATGAGATGTTGTGGGTCTTCAAGAAACCAAACGTCACACTATATTGCCATACTATATACTAACTGTTTACATTTGTATACTGAATGATCTGATAGGCCAATAGTGAGTCCTTTAGACGCATGCATGCGGTTTAATTACGTGCGATAGTTCTTCAAATGAAGACATTGAAAGTGTGATATTAATGAGCATAACCGTAGCATCGTCTTGTAACTTGTCAATATTGATGTTAAGTACACAAATAGTGCACTGCAAGTTCCATCGTTGTAGAGTAGCAATGCCAGTTCATCGGGACAGTCTAAAGATGACCGATACACTGCTTATATTCATTAAAAAGAGCAGCGTTCTGTTCTTCGTTATTTTTGTAATCGTTTAACAAATGGGATAGGGGTAAATTTCATCGACTAATGGAAGTTCAGTAGGATGACGCATGCATGTCAAACCAGCAAGTAAATGAGTAAAGTAAGTAGTTTCAAATGGCCACCAGGACATACTACTCGAGACTAATGTCCCTGACACCGAATTGAAAAAGTACAATATAAACAGGTTACAATACTATGTAATCATTATTATAATTTCTATCTAACCTTTACGGTTTTCATTTGAAGAATATTTGTATAATTCAGCCATACATTTCTTGCTATATTCCTGTTTGTATAACGTATATAGTCTATATTAGCGTAGCTAAGCTATATTAACATTCTATTGTATTCGTAGTATTTCCCCTTATACTTCCAGCAATTGTCTGTGTATCCCATGATCTTATGTTTCTATATCCTCTTCTAAATCTTTGCGGATTTACCTATTTCAGATGATAAATTTTGTCAGCTGATTCCTAGATATTTCCAAATTCATTAATTCTCTTGTGTTTTAGTGATGATGATTATGTGTGTTTTAAGTTCCATCTTTATTTAAACCAAGATCATCTGCTGTTCCACAACGCACCATGCGCCTTATAATGACGAACACAGATTTATGTTAAGTCTACTGAATCGAAATACAACAACGGCGATGACTCAGACGAGACAATCCGCAGGGTACTACAGACCTGTGCGCTCATGACATAGAAAGCTGATTTTCTGGTATTTTGATTATTTATGTCCGTTTCATTGATCGGCTTGGCTATTTTTGGCGGTCGACTCCGAGTATATAAATAGTGACCAACGGATGTAAGACAATAATCAAATACGAAACGAATGAAAATTTTTTTACCTTCTGCAGTTATATCGTATGCACCGCGGATGGGCATTGCTTTTTAGAGATCTTATGTTTATAAATAAACCAGATGTACTTATAAATGTAACGGATCCAGTGGTAGATAAATTTGTGAGCCAGTCACTTAATCTCAACTCGTTAGGTCTTTTAATTCGTACTATATGTCATGGCGTACGCTGCTTTCAACCATTGATACGTGTCCAATTTGTCTATATGAGAGCATTTTCACCATTAAAAAATATTGGATGTTGTGATTCAGGCGAATAAGAAACTCCGATGTATTAATTCAATTCGTTCATAGATATGTTTTTATTTATGTGTATGTTTACAATGTATGTTTTTATACCAGAACGGACGCAAATGAAAATCTCTGAAAATTTTTTTGATTCCTCTCAAGTATCGATCTATGCAGAAGTGCTGTAATTGCGAGAGCTATCAGCCACATCACAATAACTTCGGTCTGATAATGATCATTATTGTAGGGATAGGAAATTAACAAAATATTAATGAGGTCATCTTTGCTACAGGTGATTCCGGTTGGCATTATATATGGCGACATTATTCTAATAATTCATTTTGTCCGCCTACTACTTTACTGTGGTCAGTGATGACATGGTTAATTTTTTACACTAGATGTGGTTCCTTTTATTACATCTATAATATAATATTTCTAATACGCCTGTGGTAACCGGATACGTATATGGGGGGGGGGGGCTCGTGATGGGGGCTACGGAATGGAAACTATTTTTAATACGACACGTAATAAAAAAACATTCAAACAGATTGATACGTAAATATAAGGTCCCACCAGGATGAAGTGGGAAACCAAAGTAAGTTTAAGACGTAAAATAGTTTAGAAACACATAAATAGAACAGTGACATTTATCGTGTAACAGACATATGATATTAAGAACACAAGTAAACATACCCCCCACATCATGTGATTACTTCATTGTAATAAGTACGATATCACATCATTATGAATGCTGAAAAATAGAAAGGAGACATTGCAGAAAAACTAAATGTATTTGGAAAAAAAATACAATTCTTGAATAATGATTTGGACGAAATAACGAATATTAATGTAAATAAATACTACAGGACATAGGCCTAGTATTGCAACTACGGTAAGTATTCAGAGCCGTAGATATTATAACCTTACGACAAGTTTTTAACTAAATCAAGTTTCTTTTTAAAATTGGTTGTTCGTCCGTTTTCCTGCCCTAACTATTTGATGGGAAATTCTAAGACTTTTTATGTGACATGTCGCTAAGGGAGGGTTTTTACCGATCTTTTGGCTCACTCCTAGGACTTAAAATTCATGCTCAAGTTAGCTAAGAAGTGACTTGAACACCCCAACCCCTGATCTTTCTTACGAGCCAGTTAATAATAGGTTTTATATTAAAAGCACAATGTATCTCACACAGTGCATTGCAATATGCATGGACAAGAAGTGAAATATAGGTTTAGCGTGGAGACATAGTTAAATACTTGTGATATGGAAATAAAGAGTCATGTAAGCTTGGCAAGGAGATGTAGTTAAATACTTCTGACATGGAAATAAAGAGTCATGTAAGCTTGGCAAGGAGATGTAGTTAAATACTTCTGACATGGAAATAAAGAGTCATGTAAACTTGGCAAGGAGATGTAGTTAAATACTTCTGACATGGAAATAGAGTCATGTAAACTTGGCGTGCAGATGTAGTCAAATACTGTGTTTTCTTTCTGTGACAAATAAAGGCATGGACAGACAACATCAAGGAATGGACAGGGAAAAATATTTCCACACTCATCCACATCGCTGAGGATAGAATTCGCCAAAGGACTCTGTGTGCTGAGGCATCCAATGTGGTACCACTACGACCCTGAAGGGTTACGGGTTTATTGATTGATTGATTGTAGTCAAATACTCGTGACATGGAAATGAAAAAAAACAATATATGCTTGGGGAGGAGATATTTTTACTCTTCCTTGCTCAATTATATCAATTGATTAAAACCTAATTCCCCTGTCCCCTAAAGTATTTAGCAGAACAAAAGTACGAAAAAGATACGTATTATTCCAACTTTATATAAAGAAATTCATATTCAGTAACTTTAAGTGGCGTATACTAACAGTCAACGTCAACTTTGTCTCAATGCGTACTTCCAAGAGAAATGTACGCCATCATGTTCAGGGGACTCCTCCCACCACCCACCCCCTGTTTACACACTGGTGACGAAATTCAACCCACACATGTGATATTTCCTTCTCTAAAAAGCAGCCCTGAAAGTAACAATTGAAAGTAACATTCAGAGCACACAATTCCATAGATGATGCAATAATCCTTGCACATCTTTACAATTCACTTGCTAATAGCACATCGTGAGGAGATTTTGAGCTTACATTGATGTGAACGCATGATGGAGCGCATGGGAGTGTGGTTAAAACACCTAGACCCTTGAGGTTCTGGGTTCAATCCACGTTTGGGACAGGATTTATTTTCTTTCGAAGGTACAAACAAAATCCTTCATGTACATGTCGCGGCGTCTGCTATGGCAAAGTGGATTTTATTTCCATATACAATAGAAAGCCTACCTTAAATCCTTCACAGGAAAACTAGCAGCTACAGAAGTTACATATATATATATATATATATATATATTATTTTGAACATAAAGCAAATTCCTTGAAGACTTTGCCAAAGTGATCCAGTGCAATGCTCTGTTGTTGATATTGCGCTATAGAAATGTTAACTAGATGGCATAAGGGTGACATCACTATAAAGACGCCGCTTTGAACATAACGGTTATATTCACTTTAAAAAAATAAATATCTGATATGAAAGTTACACACACATACTGTGACATGTTCTCACCATAACAGCTTTCCTGTGTGACCTAGTTGCAAGCTCCTCTAGAACCAGTCAATCGATTCTCTGAGTTTGCGTAAACTCGATTTAGTACAGAGTGTCTGCCACCATCCTGATTATGTTGTTGTGATAGAGTGAAGCCACAGTACGGGAATGTCTGGAATCTCATTAGAAGAAATAGAGAGTGAAATATGCAGTCCGATTGCAGCCAACATTTTCAATTATTCATTTTATAATTTCTCAACTTTTTATGTTGTTTTTTCCCTCTGTTTTTATATAATTCGTTATTTTAATATTATTCGTTTTTCAGTTCGTCTTCAAACTTTGCATTGCTTTTATGTTACCAATTTTCTTTTTTTTTTCCTTCTACTATTAATTTCCTAATGCGTATTATACGTCGTATGTTTCAGTTGTGATGAGGATAGATTATGAATATGGAATATGGATTATTTGCCATTTACGAACTTATAATCACGGTCATAATTCACACTGGTTTAAAATAAAAGTAAATAACAATGGTCATCATAACTTGTGACGGACTACCAACAAAGTTATTCGTAGAAAATCCGCCCGCTATCTTCAGCATGCACCAATATGTCAACTAAGGTATGGCTAATACCCCTCAGGTCGGCGCGATAGCAGAACTAATAGTGAGCTTGACTCACACACCCAAATCGTCGAACTAGGTTGTTCCAGCGCCGTACATCCTGATTAAACTGGCAGTAAGATTGCATTTATCAGTGGTGCCTAAATATTAAACATTAGTTGACTAGAAATGTAATGTACAGAATAGGACACAACAATAATGTCCAATTAGATGTAGAATACTCTCAAACTCGTGACATTACGACCTAAAGGAACATTTATTAAAACATCCATCTTGGACCTTCAGACTCTCTGGAAAACTTCCCCATACAAATTAATAATATATCTGCAGTTTAATTTTTAAAATACGCTGCTTGGCATAGTACAAATTAGTGACAGACTCATATGTCCTCTGTATCATCAATATCATCATATCTGTAGTAATTGGTCACATTGTGCACTCTAGACCGTATTATTTATTTGAATTTCCATATGGTTTCATATTTTGATCCTCAGAAATTAAGAACAATGAAGCTCTTGTTTCCCATGTGCTTGGTGTGTTTCTCGATAGCTTTATTTCATATCTAAAAGACAGCAACACTCAACATTATGCAATGTATTAGGCATAAATAAAGGCAGTAGATACCTCTCATAAAATATGAATTATGTCTTAACTGTTCATCTATTTAAACAGTTTCATTTCACATTAATTATATTTCAACATTTGTTTAACTTCGCTAATTTTCATATTTCTTGTTGTTGTCCTACTGAAAGTGGTATACATTTACTTACTTTTATTCTAAAATACTCAAGGTAATGAGAAAATAATAAATAACATGCGATATACAAATAACACTATTATTTGACAGAAAGTGAACATGAAATACAAAGCCTAATAGATCAAGTAAATAAGTCGTTAAGAGCTTGGACTAGATATAAACATTAAACAACAACAAAAAAACATGATAATCAACAAAATTACAGAAAAGCAGCTGCTAAACACAGAACTACGTGGAAAGATACTACAACACGTAGACATTACCATTACCGTGGACACATACTCACATGATGGTAGATGTCAAATAGAAGACAGGAGAACAGGAATGGCTAAAATTACTGGCAATGACATGAAGATAATATGAAAATCTAAACAAAATACAAATAAATTAATTTTTTTTAAATGATAATTATAAAATGCTACACTTATTCTATATTGTTGTGTTGCTCTGAAACATGGACAATAAACAAACAACCAGAAGACAGGATTGATGCATTTAGGATCTGTATTTATATATGAATAGGTAGAACGTCGTGGAAAGAAGATAAAACGAACTAAGATGTTCTAACAAAACTTAGTATGAAAAAAGAAATATTGAAAGAAATAAAGCTGAAACACATGCAGGATTTCGGACATATTAAAAGACATGATACATTGTTGAAGAACGTACTTGAGGGTATAGCCGATGGAATGCGAGCACGTGGTAGGCAGGGATACAAGTGGGAGAGAAACATCACGAGATGTACAGAATGTAATATGGCATAGTGTACGACCAAGGCAAGAGACATGGAATGTTGGAGGTATATTTCAGCAAACCGTCGGTGCGGAGATGGCACTTAATGATGATGATTCTTAAAGAGTTGTATGACCGTGTACCAGAAAAACGTCAAACCTATTATAAACGTCCATTCTTCAATAGCCAACTATATCATATGTCAGGTATATATACACGTTGTTTATTTCTGGTGAATCATCATAATTAACTCGGATTATAGTTTAACACTGTCAACATGTTGAACTTTATGACTGGGATCCTACATGACACATCCACGCGCCAGTTGGCAATCTTGCGGTCAATACATAAATGTCACATTGCCTATCAGTTGGACTAGATTATGACACAACTTCAGAAGAATTCTACGTTACTGTCTTGTGGAGTTCAATCCATACAATCCGTAATATATACTGACATGGTTTCATACAAGTTGGGCTGCGTGTGTTTGTTAATGTATATCTTCTTCTATGTGATGTGTGTATTCCAGAACTTGGGCATCACTGCCGCTGTGTAAAAGGCTCGGTTATTTCCATGCTGTTCAGAGTCTACCAATATCATATTTAAGAAAGCTTTGATATCTCGGATCGATCTTGGTCCTTGTCTGCATCTTGTTTTTGTTCCTGGAATTGTCCCTCCATAGTTATTCTATGTAAACAATTGTTATATATTTTGACATATAACATATTTACAAAATATGCTAACTTTCACTTTTGATAGTATTGAGATGCCAGTTCTATCTTATGTACATGTCTTTATGTACGTCTGATGTGGATCGTCTTTCAGTCCATGATAACCTTAGGATCGTCCTACAGCGTTTCAATTCACATTCTCATATTTGATTTTTAATTGCGAATGTAATTGTCCATGTTTCACTCTTATATTTTGCCACTTACAAAATATAGATTGTAACTTTGTCCTCCTGTGTGCCCTTCCCATAGATTGTTCATCTCTGATGCTTATGTATGGCCATTTTCAATCTCATTTTAATTTTATAGTCTCCCAACTGATAAGAGTACAAATAAATCAAGTACTTTCAATGAAAGGTTCGAAGCCCTCAACAGAGCTCGACTCACAGTAATGTCTTTTCTTTCGGATGATACGTTCCTTTTTTTATTGTTAGGCTTCCCACATTGTACACGTCGTGGCGACAATAGCAAATATTGTCAATATAATAAAGTCACAAAATGCTACCTGCATTCCTATCTGACGTAATGTGCAGTAATTACGGAACTGACAACGTTATAGCATACCTTATATATATATATATATATATATATATATATATATATATATATATATATATATGGCATTGTCTGTAATTGATCAATTTATTAACTTTAACGGTGTTTCAGCTTTACACTTATCTATACAGTCACGGAATGTTCAGAAAGCAATGACAAACTAGTAAATGTATTTATTTTCACTAGAAAATCACTACAGCCATAACAATATGGATTAATTGTATTGAAACATATTGCTTAAGGTTACTATATATTAATTTATATAGAACCTCAAGAGTATATTAAACCGATCGTCAACGAGGACGAATTTAGTGCAATGACATGGATGTCACGGTACCAAGATGGTCAGTGTTAATGAAATGCATGAGTTCAAATGTTAACGAGTTGATGGAGCGTGGTTAATATCATAAAGAATATGAGGATGTTGCAAGAAACTGTCACCAAGAATGTGTTCAACTTACTCAAAATATTTCATGCTGCATTGTTGACATATGATGACGTAAATAACATTATGAAATTGTATTGAACATTTCTATTAGTAAGACATTGTTCTATTCATTTCATAGGGCTGAATTATTTCTCGATTGCACTTAGTGACTGTTCATAAACGACTTCAATAATTAGGTTGTCGTGGGAATGAGCAGGTTTGGCAGTTATTTACAAATGAAGGTTGGGGGGGGGGGGGGGGGTGTTGACAAAAGTTGAAGTTAACAGTCCTCTTTTCCCCTTATACAACAAGGAAATTGTTTGAATTTTTAACTTTGTTGTTTTAAAGATTTGTATAGAAAATGTATTTTTATTATACTATTGCTGCTATGATTTGCTTTTTAAAGGGGGAATTGGTGGGTAGTAAACATTTTTGTCACACCGATTTCCCTGAATTTTTGACAGTTGTTTATAATGGGGGTGAGAGGAAATCAAGAGAGGGCAA
>CM067298.1:117785685-117812481 GCA_034231615.1 Meghimatium bilineatum | reverse complement strand
GAAAGAAAACGATAGACTTAACCGGGCAGATGCTTAGTTTAATGAAAACAGACTGCCAATACAAACATAATGAGTAGCAGATGACAAAAGAAAAAGAGGAAGACCAAGAAAGACTCTTCGCAGAACAACCATCAAAGACTGCGTCTCAACAACATACAAGAAATATGCCCAGTAGCATCTCACCCAAAAGACTTCTTTGAAAGTTTAATAAACACTGAAGGTAAGAGATGGGAGTTATAACATCACGATAATCATAAACAGCGGAAAACGGTATCCCCATATTCAACGTAGAAGACAGGAAAACACAGTGACTAGAGTATTTAAAAGAGTTGTACAACCTATCAACTACTACAAGAAATTATCCTTTCACTCCAAGATATTCACATGTTCCAGAGCCAGAAATACTAGTCCGGGAAATAGAGGAAAACTGTAAGAGCAGCCCGTGAAACAAATCACCTGGCTTCGATGACATATCAACTGAAGCCATCCTGGAGTACAGGGGACGTTGTTGCAAGCTGACGGAAAATAATATTCACAGCAGCATAGTTATCAAAACAAGTACCAGAAGACTGGCAGAGAGCAATAATTGTACCCACATGGAAAAACAAGGGAAACAAAAGAGAGTGTGAGACGTACAGATGCATATCTCTGTTCAACCGCAGACGAAAAATATATGAAAAAATCATAGAACAGAGATTAAATTAGATAGTAGAACCCCAGCTAAAAAAGACACACTTTAGATTCAGGAAAGGTGTGGGATGCACAGATGCTACCTTTTCGCTGTAACAGCTGAGTGAAAAGAAACTTGAATACGACCTACAACTAAACATCGTATTCATTGGCCAAGAAAAGGCATTTGACAGAGTTGAAAGAGGAAAAACTGTAGCTAATATTGGAAGACTATGGAGTATATGGACAATTACTAGACAACTTAAGAGCTTTATACAAAAACTTTAACCAGAACTAGTGAGCGCAGAACAGACCCATTTGAAATAAAAACAAAATTGAAACAAAACGACAGAAAGCCAATGTTGTGACTTATCAGCTGTCGCTGTCACCAGTACTTAAACACCTATAAATCTGCATTCGCTACAAAACGACAATTGATAAACAGTATTTTTATACCAACTCTGTGTTACCAATATCAAACATGGCCCTTGACAAAGACACTAGCGAAAAAAAAATCACAGTTTGCAAAATGAGATGTTTGAGGAAAGCTATAAATGTCACGAGAAGAGATCACTGGAGAAATGAAAATATCAGGAAATAACTTAAGACTATCTCAAGTCAAGACTACATCGATAGGTAACAAACCAGATGGTTTGGTCACTTCATGTGAATGAAACCTTCGCAACCAGCCCTTCATGCATACATCAGTAGAAGACCCGGCTACAAGGCACGAGGTAGACCAAGAACTAGATGGGCAGAGGTAATCAAAGACACATTAAATAGACACTGGCTTACCATGGCCAGTGCAACTCAAATGGCAAAAGACATTTAACGGCACAAGTAGAAATGGCAATAGATAGATAGATATCACTTCATCACTCGAACTAAGAGTTCTTATTTCTGCCTTATGTTCCGTATTGGACGCTGAAGGAACATAGATAGAGACAGATAGATGTATCAATATTTGTATATATTACGTGTATACATCTATATAGTAGATAAATATATATTACAGGCATATATTACAAGACGCCTGTCTTCTAAATGTTTGGATATTGTAAACAATTTCTATATGTAAGGAAAATATAGCACCAGCAGTATTATTCGACATTTCGAACACTACTTCCTTATCAAGAACCTAACACGCGAAAATATATAAACAACCACGGCAATATACAAGGAGAAACGACTTTCAATTTTTGAGTAACTCCATCGAGATATATTTGCATATAACACTGGTATTAAAAACAAATGTTTGCATATAAAACTGGTATTAAAAACAAATATTTGCATATGAAACACGTCACTATCTTTTACACTGTTTACCGAGATTTTATGGATAACACAAGGAAAGATAGACAATCTAGCAGAGAAAAAAACTGGCAACTAGATTCCAGACTTCGATCAAATGCCAAACGTTCAGCGTCGTTCAAAATACAAACTATTGATTGCGAGCTGCCAGATGTTGAATTTTTGTGTTCGCTCAAACTCTCTTTCTTGATTTCTGATAGGAATATAGAATCTAGAATCTACGTTTCAAGTTCGACGACGTGAATCGTATATAGATTTCTATACATTTAAACTAATTAATACAATGTTCAGAAAACAATCGATATTCTATCTATCTATTGTCATTTCCACTTGTTCTGTTAAAGTGTCGTGGGGGAAATTCAGAGTTGTTTTTTTAATGGTCATTTGAGTTGCATTGGTCATGATAAGCCCGTGTCTATTTAATGTTTCTTTGATTGACTCTATCCATCTAGTTCTTGGTCTTTCTCGTGCCTTGTTGTCTTAATCAATAGTATGCCCATCTAAAGAAGTGACAGTTTGATTTGTGTATAATACACTGTTAGACACAGTAATTTGACACTGTTAAACAGATAGCATCCATTGTGACGCACATACTCTGTAGAGTAACAGACAACATCTGGACCAAACACAAGAGTGCTGAAATATTTGTGCGATAAAAGTGTATGATTTTAAAAAGCGTTTAAAAGCCATAGAAGATTGACTTTACTGTACCTTGTTTCCCATATGTACTCCGTCCCTCTCAACAAAGCGGCACGTCGCCTGACGAGAGGACCACTCATAACACGTAACTCCGTAGCTTCAAGTGATAATCCACAGGGATCTCCGAAAAAAATCAACCTTATAAACAAGACGGCACGAGTCGGATTCGAACCCGTGACATCTTGAACACAAGGCGAACAGCTTAACCCTACACCAGGGAGATCCCCCCAAAAATTATTTCGAGCCTGCGAGGAGTCGAACCTGGAATCTTCTGATCAAGTGAATATATGATTATACTCACGCGTAATGTGTTGTTACATATAGATATATAGTACATTCTAAAATGACACATTATTTTTAAATACAGAGAAATAAATGGAATTTTGTTGCATAAAGATATGCAAACAGAAATGACCACATTGACATAGGTCAGTAACGCTAGTTTATTTACCAGCAGTTCTCAATCTGTGGGTTGTGACTCCTTGGGGGGTCGAACGATTCTTTCAAAAGGGTCGCCTAAGACCACCTAAGATTTGAGGTCACCACAAAATGAGGAACTGTATTAAAGGTTAGCGGAATTAGGAAGTTGAGAACCGCTGCGACCTAGTACATCGATCGACGTAATAAACAATTGGTTACAGTGTCATCTCTCGGAAAACTAAGAAGGAAGTAGTCTTGAGGTTGACGTTCCGTGCTAGAGCAGAGCATTATGGTTAAGTAAAATGTAATTCTTATGGTGAAGTACACTTTGTTTTACCGTGGACTTTAGCAAAATATGATTAAATTATATCAAGAGATTTTAACTATAGAAGTTTTCCATAGATAACATCTACAAAGTTAAATCAATCAAGAGGCTGAACCAATCAATAATCTTTTATTATTGCTGGGACTCCAGAAGTAACACAATCCCCCACCTAAGAACCGATCAATAATCTTTATTTAACAATGTGACTCAAGAAGTAACGTATTCCCCTTTCTACGAACGGATAACGAATTTTTAATTAACGCTCTGTGACTCCAGATATAACATAATACTTTATCTACGGCCTAGTAATGTATACCCTTACATACGATGCCGCTAAGAAACGTTGATTTCCGCTTGTCTCCAGAAGTAACATGAACTATATAAAAGTTTCAACGCTATTAAAGAAGCAAGCATGCTATGTTTATATGGACAGCGGCTTGTCAAGAGGTTTGTATCTATTATATGGAACTAAAATTATTTAGAATGTGACACTGTGCGTCTTAAACAGTTGGCCAAACAGTGAATTAATGCAAATATTGAAAATTACGCTCAATAGACATTATTAGCATGCCTAACAGGTGGTGCGAAATGAACGTTAATTATAACTAATGTCTCCAAATAATAGGTGCAACTATTACAGACCGCAAATTTACATTACATACTAAACATTACTTTTAGGGCGAAAACATTCAATACAAAAACAGAATGACATTTCCAGAAATGAGTAATGGTTATAAGAACTATATATATATACAAACAACGAAGCTTGCGTCGTACCAAAAAAATATTTGTTCTTAATGTGAAGTGTCTTTTGAAGAACATTGTCCTCACTGCCACATTTTAAGTCTGTCGTTTCTATGCTAAGAAGTTCTTCTGCATTCATTATATTATTCACGATGCATTTGCACATTTTTCAGAATAACATGGTAAGTTAAAATACCTGGTACTGAAGTACTCACTACAGTAGAGAACTTAAGCAATTATGCAATGCTGAAAACGTCAAACATCGTAAGCCATTATGATAAAAAAGCCAAGCGGAGATCGGACGGACATGGTGCGTGCATGCCTGACACACGCATCCCAGAACAGTTGATGTATGGTGGGCTCCTTATGGAGAAACGACTGGTAGATGGACAGTATAAACGCTTCATGGGCTTTCTCATCGTGTCTCTAAAGAGCTTCAACATCAACGTCACATCCTGGAAATCAGCCACTCAGAATAACTCAGTGGGTGCAGCAACACCAGCAAAAGTGATTGCATCGTCGAGAAGCATCACATCTCACAGAAACGTAGAAAACATGCTGCAAGAAAAGGCAGAACAACAAACATATATATTTCCAATTCTTATCATACGTGTTGCAAATTTGGCGGGGAAATGTATGCCATTCATGATTCATCTTTTTAGTCATCTCCGCACACACCACAGAGATTTAATAATACAAGTCTGAAACTGATGTCATTATCTCCGCACACACCACAGAGATTTAATAATACAAGTCTGAAACTGATGTCATTATCTCCGCACACACCAGAGAGATGAAACAATACAAGTCTGAAACTGATGTCATTATCTCCGCACACACCAGAGAGATGAAACAATACAAGTCTGAAAATGTTGTAATCATCTCCGCACACACCAGAGAGATGAAACAATACAAGTCTGAAAATGTTGTAATCATCTCCGCACACACCAGAGAGATGTAACATCACAAATCTAAAACTGTTGGCACCATTACCTCGATGTCTTCAATACCTAGTTTCCATTGACGATTTGAGAACCTTATTTTTCTATTTACTAGAGGCTGTCCTAAAATAGGTTTCCCTTATTAACGGTATCCTTGTGTCTAAGTTCGGTAAGCTTCTATTTTGCATGTTTATCACAACTCAACTCTATTTACGTTCAGGTAATTGTTGACAGTTCCAATAATGTCTCAGTCTTAGGTATTCTTAGTATTTTTCAATGATTGGGAGATTACAATAAACATTGTGCCATGTAAGTAGATAAATATAAATATCACTAAACATTGTGCCATGTAGGTAGATAAATATAAATATTTTAAAATGTGTTAAATAAGTATTACATATAACCTATATCAAAGAGCGATTCAACGTTTCGACCAATAATTCTTATAAATAATGCAAAAAAGGGGTGCTAAATAAGAATCACAAAGAACCTATAAGAACAATTCAACGTTTTGACCAGAATATTCCTTATCAAGATAGGAACTGAATAACAATGAAAAGAGCTCCTGTATGGAAGGGGCTATTGTCTTATCTGAACAAATACCTTATGACCGAAAAGTATATTTATTCTCTTTGCAAAAATTGTTAATGTATTATACCTTTTCAGGATTATGTTTACAGGAGTATATTCATTTCAAATGTTAATACTTACTTTTCCGCTTCTGATGTCATGTTCTATGTCTCAAAACAAAATGTCAAAACACTTATTTTAATCTTATTGACTATTGCTTAATCATTGTATGACATATTTACTGTGATGTTAATATAGAAGATTAGTGTATACTTTTATTGTAGATTCATTGGTGATATTTCAGGAGGGAAATTGTATAATACATATTTAAAGGGGAAAAAGTACGTGACTACACAAAAACAATACAGAGATAAAACAGGGCAGTTACTGGCATAAATCATAATTAAATAGCGGACTCCAAATATATTTGTTTTATTTGGTAGCAGAAAAATAACACATTCTTCGGCTCGTGTGGCAACCGGACATGGACATTTAGTTCGAAGTATAAATAGGGCCAATGTTTGCTTTCAAGGCATGTCGCCTAAGCCAAGTTGGGTGGTGGGCTGAAAACCTGTCACCTGTGAACAAAAAATGGACACTGCATGACTTGCCTCCTTTTCTTAATTTTGTTTTCTGTCAAACGGTTCACATGGATGTAGAAGAGATGCAATAAATGAACAGTGTACGCTTGTCCTTTTGATTCGGGCTCCTAAATGACGAGGAATGCTAGGTGTACCATGCAGACGGGTCAACAGATCTGAAGGAGGAATGAGGAACTAATTGAACAGACGAGATGTTCATGACTTGATTCAAGTAAAGACCTGTATACAGAAAGTAAACATGACCTGACGGGCATATCTTTTCTGATTTCCGTACATTTCGTTGATCGCCTCAGCTTTTATTGGAATACGACTACAAGTTTATAAATAGTGACCAAAGAAAAACACAAAAATAATCAAAACACGTAACGGATGAAGATTTGTTACTTTCTGCACAAAGGTATTTACTGCTGGTGGTCTCGATATTCCGCATTCCTGGCAGGACGTGATGATCTATGGATACTGCCGCACTGATGTTCTCCCTTCGGGGACTAAACAAGCGTGTATAAACCTCCTTAAAACAACAATTATGCGGTACCTATTCACAGCTAAAGGAATTTAATGTAATCAGCAACAATTTCTTCGTTGTTGTTGTTATTCTCGACATCCAAATGTTGGTGAGTAGTTCTACTCTTGTCAGCACAATACCAAGATGTAAAAAAGTGCAGGTCTTCAGAAGTTGACTTAGTAATCCATACAGTAAGTTAGCAGCTGTTAATGGTGTCCGTAAACGTTTCCTCTTCGCAGTTGAAAGGTAAGGGCAGCCTTAAGGAGGTGTTCCATCGTTTATCTGGGATGAGAAAAGTGTCTATACATGGGTAGTTTCTGTGGTTTGATACGATGTAATTGGCTAGTAACTCTGGTATGTCTTTTTCGAAACTGAAATGTAAGGAATATTTTCTCCTCCAGAGTTTATGTTGTCTTTTTTTCTTTGGCCATCACATTTCACTAAAGACATTTCGACCAGTCAGCACATTTGCTCATCTATTCATCCAGATTTCTCTAGTTTTGTTTCTGAGAATCTGTTTGACTGTTCCCATACTTCAAGGTCTAAATTCTTCTTTAGACGAAGAATATCGTCTACGATAAAAGGCACGCTGTAAACATATGCTTCTTTTTAAGTTGTGGCTTCGTATTAATCATTATTTTTTATCAGTGTTGCCATTTGTCACAATAAAATATTTTAATTCTACAATATGATCTATGTTGTTTGTGATACATAACAAATAATCTGTTAACCAGTTTTCCGTGTAACACAATATTGCGTGTGTAGGTTACACAGTGTAGACCAGGGGTTCTAATAGTTTTCCGCAGGCAGCCTATTCTCGTGTCTAATTGTTTTTCCTAGACCCACCCCCCCCCTTTTTCCCTTTTAACCGAAACTGAATTTGTCACGTTTCTTCAAAATTCATTATTGTATATATTCTTAAATATCGTCTAAATTGTTACCTTTTTTGATTCCCATAGATGGCCCTATGGGTGTCTATTTTTTTATATCGTCCTCCTGAAAAAATACTTTGTTGCAATGTAGACCACAGTGGACACGTTGAATATCATTGGTGTTTAGTAAGTCAAACGACGCCAACAATAAGTATTCTTAAAGCAGCTTACACAGCAAATTATTAGTGACCAAAACATTCACTACCTTTCTCCAACGCCGATCCTATAAATTTTGGCGTCCTGGGGAACCTTCACCCATTATACATAAACTAATTTCATTTCTGTTATAGCATCACTGAATGCTGATTTAAGTGCTTCTGTCAAAATCGGCCGCCTCGCTGGCCCTTATCTAGCTTCGACGCTGCGTTTTTTCCCGGAATAGAATGAAAAAACAATTGTTATTTTTGTTTGGAAAACAAAAAATAAAAAAGATACAACGTTTGATTAAACAAAAGAAACAAATAATTACAGTGCACGCAAAATGTTAGAAAGAGCAAGTGCAACTTGCGTAATCTATAATTCACAAGGTAAACGTAACTATCGAACCTCTTTTGTTAATTCAGGGAAATCCCTTTCATTATCAAGCATGGTGCTGCGTGCCGTATGCCAATTTACCATCTGATAAAATTTCGATTCCGACAATGCTAACATTGAGCTGTGTGATAAGCAGCTCGGCCATCAGTTAGACGTTAATATCATTTAAACTTCGATGATTGGTCAATTTTATTACTGTTTATTATTATTTATACATTCAATAATTACAAACATTCGCGAAGAAATGTAACTTTCTGCGAAAACACGATATATCCGAGGCGTAGCTGTTAAGATATGTGTCTTGTGTATGAGAGGTAGCGAGATCGATATAGGTTCTTAAAGTTTTGTTTAAACATACGTTTCTCAGAGTACTGTAGAGGTTATCGCCCAGAGCTACGGCGTTAGGTGCTACAGAGTTATTGCGTGGCATTCTCGCCATGGCTTGCGTTGATTCGTTGAGCATACGGTGAAAACTGAGTACTATCCTCTACTACATCTGAGATCTTTAGTGCAAATTAACTAGGTACAACACACACACATAAAATGAACTACCATTTCCTAACGAAGAAGTAATTGCACAAACATAAAGTACGTCCAATAAAACTGTTCAAGTTGTGCAAATCAGAAACGTTATTCACAAAATAGACACGTTCATCTAATACACGGATGAGCAGCAACATGCGGCCCGAGGATCAAATGAGGCCCGCCAAATATTTATTTTCTGTCACTAGGATGATCTAAAACTACTATATACGCTGATCTCATAGCTCAGATAACAAGGTTTGCAGCTAGAAAAGGTATTTACACAAATATATTTTTACCCTATAACACAGGAAAAACGGGTGAATCCGGCAACCCATCGCGGAAAGTATATCATCTCCACTTGGTAAAATACGCTGTATTACCGTCGCTATAATGGTAACGTACGCCGCTTTATCTCCGTTCTAATGGTAAGGTATGTTGCTTTCAACAGCTGGTGGTAGTTAATTTTTTTAAAATATCAGAACCTTTACAATAAAAAAAATGGCTGTGGTTCGACTAAGTACAGCCCCCGAGGTTTTTCTGTGTGGTCTATGATAAAACATTTATTTAAATGTCTTTTGTAGCCCTAAGCAGTGTTTTCTGCGATATGAGATCAGCGAACGGAGTACTTTTAGATAAATATAATATTATTTTATAATATTTACTTGAAAATTGTATGTAGTAATCAAGAAATCAACAATAATACTATCATACTGATACTTTTCTTTAGCTTTCGTTCTGAAACTCCCGTGGGATTTCTCTTGTAGAAAGACAATCGTCGTACTATATTCCCAGCAAGATGTAGTCTAGAGTACGATAATGTGATGTTTTGCTGTTTTATTTTGGGCCAATGGCCCATACATCTGACTTTAGCTGTTTTTATAAAATATGCTAGATATAGAGCGTTGAAGACATCCATAACTGTCCTCGCCAGCCTGCATAACACTTAATGATGATACTCTTTGTCAAAGAATAGTCTCAGAGATGACACTTATTTTTAGCTGAATGTAAAATATTTCTGTCAAATAGAATACAAATATTTTGAAGTCGGGAATCACGCAAGGAAATAATTACTGAGCCAAATGTAAATAAAGGAGAATACAGAAAAGAAAGAACAGATTCCAAAAGACGGCCACAGAAAATAGAAGGCAGAAGAAATACAGATTTAACAAAGATAAAATATATTAAAGAGAGGATCAGAGTAGAAATATGAATTAAAGATAAAAGTGCAAAGCAATGCGAAAAGAGGTTGAAACTAATATCGAGAAATTGCATTGATGAAATTGCAATAGGAGAAACAATAGGTAATAGGTTATAGGAAACCACATTAAGAGAAATAAGACAATGTTAAATGTATTAATAACGAGAGGAAGGTATGGAAGACAGAAGTAGAAGATAACCTACTCATAGTTCGTAAGTTGGAGGGAGGGGGAAGAACCTGTGAATGGGTGGCATTTAACAAAAACAGAACGTTATTGACAACGGTTGTGATGCAGATGTGAAGAGAGTGCTGCGACTGGGCTGCCAACAGAACAGATGGAACAATCCAAGAACTCATATTGCAGCACTCGAAGGCACCCGATACAATAATTTACACAGACGGCTGAGTAACACAAGAAACAAATAGGTATCGTTGAGATTTCGTGGCCTACCAATATGGCAAGAAATTAGGCGAGAAGTCAGCTGCGTACCCTACTACAACATCGAGTATGAGAATAGAAATAGAAACTGTGACATCAGCTCTCACTTGCTCGCGACGCAACCACCAACAGACTCAGTGATTATATAGGACTCTCAAAGTATGCTGTGCAAGATAGATAAGTGGATGATCGGAACTGAATGGGTCACTCTTCTCAACAACGCGCAGATCATGACATGGATCTTCTGTACAGGTCATGCTGGGTTCAGGGAAAATGAAAGAGTCGATGTATTGGCTGGTAAAGCTTGGGTGAATGGCACCGAGATAAGAAGAGAAAAGATTGAATAGATTAGAGTAGTCACGGATAACCTACGAGAAGACGAGTATGAGGTCGAACGAGACAATGTACATATTCAGAGAATGGTAGAAATGGGAGGGACTAGAAGCGATGGGAGAAAGTGCTCACTCTCCGGACAGATTAGAAGAACACGTCATCAGCATCTGCGTGGGATACTGAGCTTATACATTTTAGATGGCTGATGGAACGGCAAGCAGAGCATATATGGGCATGTCCCCAGTACTGTAACCCTTTTTCTTAATCAAGAATCAAGTATTCAGAAAGAGAAAAATACTAGGAAAATCACGATGAAAACCATAACCAGAAATTAGCAGACTAGATTTGAACCAGGTGCGTTCTGCTGACGCTATTTAATCTTGCAACTCGAGTAAACAAGTTTTAAAATTCGACCAATCTACATCGAATATTATCGCATGGAATAGATGTCAGATGCATGGACCTGGTTAAAATAGGTTTCAGATATAATGACCTGGTTAAAATAGGTGTCAGCAACAGAGACACGGTTAAAATAGGTGTTAGCCACATGGACATGGTTAAAATCCCGTCTGCTGCTTTCTCTATATTCCTGGATACTTCTAAATTGTAAATAATTTGAATTAATGTTATATTTATATACTATTTAAAATATTAATAATAATAAATACTTCTAAAATAGTATAACAAAATAAAATGAAACAAATACAGCAGTATTATGAAGTTAAATATAAACGAGACAAATATTACAACAGCACACAGCAGGAACTGGTCAATTTACAAATAACGAAAGTTTAAATCAGAGAAAACATATCAAATTAGCATACTAGAACAAAGTTATAAATAAAATGAAAATAAAAGAAAATATTATTACAGACTTAACCATGTGCTCACGAAAACGTCAATGACAAAACCGATAGATCTTGTCCAGAATGGAATTCTGTTTGAGATAAGAGTGATGTTGGATAACAACCTTGTTCAGGGTTGCTGGGCTTCATAAAATTTCTCACATGTACCTTCACGTGTTAAACATTATTAATGACATTGTTAACGAATTCTTTATCTACCATTAAACTAATTATTATCGAAATAAGTCTCAATGTCCATGATAGGTAACAAATCATTTTATTATATATGAATAATAATATCTCATTGTACATAATTGTTAAAAAAAGGTATAATGTTTATTGTTTCACTTCAGAGGACAAGAGATGTATCACAAGAACTATAGGTCTCGGAAATGCATTTTATGGAGTCATGTAGAAGAAATAAGTGCATTTAGACGACAACACACCAGAGTGGACTAGTTCCAAGACCCCGTAACCAACAACTGACTTGCAAACAACGCACTAGATCCAAGACCCCGTAACCAACAACTGACTTGCAAACAACGCACTAGATCCAAGACCCCATAACCAACAACTGACTTGCAAAATACAATTTATACCTGTAGTTGACCGAGGATCTGGTATACTCAGAATGAACGGTAATGCTCACGAGTGCCGTTATGGCGGCTCCTAATCAAGAATGAACAAAGATAATCACATTCAAATTGCCAACACAGTTTCATTTATACGTCTTATCAAAGATGCCGGTCTCCATACACTTTAATTGAAGGCACGCATTACATTGCATGTTTAAATTACATTGCCCACCGAAGACGGATGTGTCGTCGACGGAGATCCAGCGGGAGTTTGAGAATAAACACTGAAGAAGAAGAATTGATACATCGAAGGTTTCCTCAATGAGTTGATGCAGAAGACATTAGTAACAGAACAAATCACGCCTCTCCCCAAATTGCACTTATGAAGCAACAGCTTCAGGGCCAGAGTTACCAGATGATTGGAACTGTTTATAGCTATATTCTTGGTAAAAATGGCAGCATTTCAAAATTATGTATAAACTATTTTAGCCCATGTAGAATTTTCAAGAATAAAGACTTTCTATAAACGTGTATTACTTCTCTCCAATTATAAACATTAACTCATTTCACAGTGACAAAAATGTCTTGGCTAACTTAAATTTCTCATTTTTAAATGCTTTATGTTTTGAGAATCTAAGTTTTCTTTAGACATGACGGTAATGAGGATAGTTACACTTTTTTTTGCTATAAAATTATAAATTTTACGTTTCACTATGTAGTAACTGAATTTACAGTTAAAATATTTCAGCTACTATTTACTAGAACATTTTGGCTACCATGAACAGTTCAGAACTAAATGGTTGCTGTATCAGCTCTCACTGTCGTAGCAAAGCTTCTACTTAGACGGTTTTATAGAAGTATTATCAGATACATATATCAAACATATACACTTCATTATGTATTTATTCGCGAGTAGATTATACAATTTTTTTTAATATTCACAATAGTTAACACAAGTTTAACAACTTCCAGCTTTATCCACACAAAAAATATTTTGCGGACAATTTTAAAAGAGAAAGCATAAAAATGTAGAAATTCTTTCAAGAATGGTTAAAAACAAAGGGCCAATCAATATAGAAATGGCCACAATAAATTTCATGACTAATAGCCTTTATGAATAGCCAATATGGCAACCATGTACATAACAGGTTACTACCGAAGATAAAAAAAAACGAATCAAAGCAATGCCCTCCCATTCTCTCTCTCCTGCTACACATACAGTCATAATGTCTTGACACGTGCTCATACCATCGGAGTTAACGAAGTTTTACTACCGTCAACAGTGATTCTTGTTGAGCAGCTAATTCATTAATTCTATCGTGCACAAAACACATCAGTCTTATGGTCACAGTAACAGATATCCAACATACGTCTATACCGTTTGTTTTCAAACGCATGTATTCATCCCTCTAAGTCATCGCTTAGAGTCCAGGTACCACAGCCATACAAGAATATTAACCAAACCAATAATTTATATAATTATATATAACTGTATATAAATATATATAATATAGAGAGGCAGCTGTAACGTTGTTTAAAAACTGGTCACTTTCGCTAAGCAGAGATGTCACTATATGCATAATGGCTAGGTCAATCTGCCAATGTGGTCACTGCCCTCAGAAAGAAATTGCAAATTAGTTAGGGTATTAAAGCACAGAAAATATTATGTCCACATACTATACGCTGAAGAACAAGAGGTTTAGTGAAAACCAAGAGAACATGTTAGGCAACCTAACAGTGTGGCTTCAGCAGTAATCGGTATACAACATGATTGATAGCACACAAAACAGAAAGATGTTTAAAGACATGTTAACCATTGCCATACTCAGCATGGACTACTAGAAGAAGAAAGAGAATAACTGATACATCCTATATAGGACATTTCTATTCAACATTTCTAAATTTGTAGGTGCTACTATGCATCCAAAGTCAGTTATAGCTGTTAGCTTGTTATGAAATAAAGTACCCGAGCAATGTGGACAGTCGACCAACCAAGTTCGACCAAATTATGTTTATAAGGCAAGCCAAGTAATGACGTTACCACTGAGCCGAACAATAATCATTCCGTGCCACAAAAATAGGCATGTTTTAAAAACACAATTATTATGTTGCTATTGCTTGGTCTTAGTTTGTTATATGCGTCTCACACTACTGTATAACAAAATTGTTATGATTGGCTTGGCTTCTTACGATTTCTATGAGTAAAACACTTTTTGTTAATGACAGAGCCAGACTATAATACTATTGCTTAAGTTGACAATGTGTGACATTTCTTTTATCCCACAGAAAAACCACTGATAATTTATTCTGGGGATTATTGAAAAAAAATGTAATGGCAGATCCCAGAAAGGAAGTGCGTTATTTTTGGTGTCTTTAATTCTTCGAACATTCGAGAAAATGTTCACAATCTCAGCATTCTATTTGTCTTGGTCTCATGCTTTGTTTGATTTTGTATTAAGGAACGAAGGCCAGAATGTTTAGAGCTGATTTTTTTATATATAATTATTGTTGTCAAGAAAAATCTAACACACGGTGAGGCTGTATTCTAACTGTATACGAAATGTTTGTTTCTGAGGTGTGAACTATACCAGTGTACTTCAACTAACAGCCATCTGATAAACATTTAATTCGGCATAAATGTCTCTTAATGGTAAGAAAGCAAGAAGAAATGGTTTGTCAGAAAACTTAAGAAAATTAAAGGAATATCATCTGATGATAATCCTAAAAAAAAAGTAAGAAAATACTAAATACATTATTTCAGAATTTTCGAAACCAAATTTATAATTTGTTTAAATAAATTGTGATAAAATGCATTTTCTTGACGTGAACTGTTGTCAACCTTCCTCTACTCCTTGTCAACAACTGTTAAATAGCCCCATCCCCTAATTGTTAACGTAATGTATGTACATCCCCGTAATCCGCAGGAACCTCCACGGAGAGAGAGTGCATGAATTGTGAATAATAGTCAACTGTGTTTCAATTTTTTCTTTCACAAAGAGATATCTCTGCAGCAGAGCACAAACACAGTAACACGTCGACTGAAGAAACATTATTATTATTTGATGTTCTGTTCTGAATGCGTCGAATTTGTAGAAAATAAACTCTTACAATATTATTTTTAAAACGAATGCTACAGACGTTTGTTAAGAATTAGCTATATCGAACACAAGATAACTGTATTTGTCCAACAGAAAAAAACAACTTAGAAAGAACAACGTTGTATAGCGACGACACGGCGTAAACCTGTTTGATTTGGACATCTAACGAGACACGACACACTTTCTACAATTATTTTACAAGTAACAGGCGAGCGTTGAAGGTAAGGGAATATGGAAGACAGAGAAAATCCTGAATTGATAACTTCAAGGATTAGCCTGGGCGTGATTATTCTACACTCCTCCGAATGGCTGAGTATATGGTTATTTGGAGAGCTTTTTGTGTTGATGTATCTTGCGTGTCACCCTTATAACTGACTGATTTTTGGTCTCATTATTATTATTATTTATTTTTCTTCTTGGAAAACTTCCTTCTGTATAGTCTTATGTAATTTAGAGTGTGCTATTTCCCCACTTCTATATTGCCTAGGCCTGAAAGTGTACAAAAATACCAAGTCTATTTAATTCAAAGCTTGTTGTAATAGGCAACTACGGAAGTTATATGGTGCTGGCTATCTTATCACATATGGGGTCACAGTTACATAAAAGATATGATGAAGTCGGATGTGTCAAGCGTGATACGTGCAGATATTGCAGCAAAGTTTTAAACCGTGACTCAATGTATTCTGTTTTAATGGCAGGTTTTTGAGAGCGAACGCAGAAGTAGATGACACAAAAGACCGTATCAGAATGTCACATAATTATCCTACATCTTTCTATAGCATTAAACACTTCATGCCATCTACTTACTGTCAGTGAACACTGATATTTATTTAATGGCATCACTGTTGATTTGAATTTACGACATTCATAGCAAGGCCCATGACGATACCCAACGTCAAGACTTGCACAAAAGTACACTCAGGTATAACATCAATTTAAGAGCACGTGTCAGTGGTACTTCAAACAAAAAGAGAAGACCCAGGGCTTGTTTTAAAATGCATACCGGAAAATATGTACATAAAAACATGAAATTCAGTTATTATTACAACAGAAGACACCGATGTATTAATAATAATGATAACACAATTGTCTTATCACCCAAAATCAAGTCACGTAAGTAAAAAGAGACTGCTAAGTGTTATAATATTCATCAATATGGTTTATATACTCTGAACTATTGCTTGACTAATCTTGAAATGTGTTGACACATTCTTATTTGAGAATTGATGATATTATAGTTAGATTTTATTTATTTATTGTAGGTCTCACTTCAGGTTTGGTGTACGATTAACAAGTTGGAGTCCGTTTACTAAATCATAAACATTGTTTGAAGTGATTATCTCCAAAACAACCTGTTAGATCGCAGAGATTTTGAACACGCATTTTTCGAATTAAAAATCTATGTCAAAGGCATACAGAGAAACAATATTACAATTAGTAATAAGCTATATCTTTCAAATAGCAACGTATGGTTGTACAACGTGGGCAATGACATCTCCAATAAACAGAAAACAACGGAATTCCAAATGACCTGTTGCTCATTACATGAAGTAATTTCCACGTGTCCACATTTCATCAAAAAGTTCTTTATATAATTTCATACAGCTTACGTGACTCGGAGATTTTAAAAAATGCCACTTCGGCTGCCAATGAATCGATCTACACGCAAGAAACTGAGCCCCCCCCCCCCCCTTCCCATTCCTAGAGTCATCCAGGGGATGTGGGGTTTTCAGTGCGTTGCGCGAAAAACGATGGATGGGGCGATTTATGCATGTTTAGCAACAATTGGTGTCGTTAAATAATATAAATAATATATGATTTGCTGCATTAAATTCTTACCACTAATTCCAGTACTGAGCTTCAACTGTTATAGAAAGCTCCTAAGTCTGTTTTGGATAGAAAGACGACCCAAAGCTGGCGTCATCAAAGGTCTAAACATAGGACAGGTTTCGTCAAAACTATTTTTGTTTAAAAAAAAAATACGTACGCTAACGGATTTCGGACACATACAAAGAAACAATGGTTTAGAAAGATTAATCATGGAGGGAAAAGTTCCAGGAAAAAGAACACGAGGAAGATAAAGACTACCATGAACACATGACATCCAAAACCCTCTAATCAAACCTACAAGATTCTGGGCAGCTTCCAGATAACTTAGAGACTTACAGAATGTCACTGGGGACAACGTTCTGTAAAGAACACGTCACAAAGAGAGAGAAAGAGAGGTAGAGAGAGACAGAGAGAGATGGAAGTTTTGAATATCAATGTCGGTAGAATATTGCAGTAATTAGTTATTACAAAAATGATTTGGATCTTGCACATCAGATAATTATTTGGATGTTTTAAAGCATTACAAATAAGTGTAGTCAAATTTATTTTACAGCACGCATGTGATTTTCTTACTTTTTATCCAATTACTCATGTTGGCATGCCCCAATATATTCGCGTTTTTCATTGGATACTGCTTTGATAACACATCTCAATTACCAGTAAAAATCTAACAAAATATGCATGCTAACTGGAGTGAGATAGTTTACCTTGAAGTCTCATGTTAACCGTGACTGGACAATATAACAGGTACTAACAGAATCACAACAAGCTTTCATAAGGCATGGGTTCAATTATTGACGAGCATTTCATGCGTCTGTGTTGGTAATCTACACATATACCAAGTGACCAACAAAAATCTCGGCAATAATATAAATCGCCATGGCTTAAGGATTATATAATTCTGCTCGTATGTCTTCTATTGGTCAGTCACGTGTTGATAACTAAATATGCAGTTATAAACTACATTATAACTTTTGATCGTTGTTATTTTCCTGTTTCTATTGGGGCGATGTGGTACACGTAGACATTGAAAGACGTAATTCCTTATCCGCGTTAAAGTTAAAGGTGGTCCTATGGCAGCAACCTGCCGTCGGGGAAAACGATGAGCGCTTGAGATAACTCTCCATGTACTAAACTGCAGCAACTATTAGGTTGGGTGGTCAGTTCCCTTTATTGTTGTCTTTACCTCCCCTAACTCATGTGCTAGGTATCCATTAACATCTAGGTCGACTGGAGGAGCGGTCAGGTCATTCGAGAAATCACAACACGGACACTATTACTTGTCCTCACGTACTTTCGAACAAGGCATTCTGTAATCGCAGTGAGAATTAAAAACAAACAAGATTGAGGAACAACATGTTTACCGTTTACTGTATGTATCATATTATGTACATGAGGTCGATATAGCTGTAACATATAGAAGGAATGTTTTTAACTAGATACATTTTCTAAGAGCACAAATATTTATATAGCTTCATTGATATTCTAAAGTTGCATGCCCAAAATCTCTGCAATAGTACAGGTAATTTCGAAGGAAATCGATACCAAACATATTTATTATATAATAATCTATATTATGTACTATGTAATATTTTCTGTTTAATCAGTGGGGGACGGTGTGGGTACGGTGTGGGAGACGGGACTTGAGAAGTTTGATATTTGATTCTGCATCATTTCATAGCTGCGTAACTCTCCTTACTAACATAGCTAGGTGACATTCCTTCTTAACATAGCTAGGTGACCTTCCTTCTTAACATAGCTAGGTGACATTCCTTCTTAACATAGGTAGGTGACCTTCCTTCTTAACACAGATAGGTGACCTTCCTTTTAAACATAGCTAGGTGACCTTCCTTCTTAACATAGGTAGGTGACATTCCTTCTTAACACAGATAGGTGACCTTCCTTTTAAACATATCTAGGTAAACTTCTTTTCTAAAATAGCTAGGTGACATTCCTTCTTAACATAGCTAGGTGACCTTCCTTCTTAGCATAGCTAGGTGACCTTCCTTCTTAACATAGCTAGGTGGCCTTCCTTCTTAAGATAGCTAGGTGACCTTCCTTCTTAAAATAGCTAGGTGACCTTCTTTCTTAACTTAGCTAGGTGGCCTTCCTTCTTAACATAGCTAGGTGACCTTCCTTTTTAACATAGCTAGGTGACCTTCCTTCTTAACATAGCTAGGTGCCCTTCCTTAACATAGCTAGGTGACCTTCCTTCTTAACATAACTAGGTGACCTTCTTTCTTAACATAGCTAGGTGACCTTCCTTCTTAACATAGCTAGGTGACCTTCCTTCTTAACATAGCTAGGTGACCTTCCTTCTTAACATAGCTAGGTGACCTTCCTTCTTAACATAGCTAGGTGACCTTTCTTCATAACATAGCTAGGTGACCTTCCTTCTTGACATAGCTAGGTGACCTTCCTTCTTGACATAGCTAGGTGACCTTCCTTCTTGACATAGCTAGGTGACCTTCCTTCTTGACATAGCTAGGTGACCTTCCTTCATGACATAGCTAGGTGACCTTCCTCTTTGACATAGCTAGGTGACCTTCCTTCTTGACATAGCTAGGTGACCTTCCTTCTTGACATAGCTGCATGATCTCTTTCTCAGCCATCTCATCTCTCTTCCTAATTAAGATCACATTGCATATTGTGTATACTTTCCACTAGATCAATATATGCCTTTATATTGAGGTTATCTTCTTATAGAAGCTTCATGACGCGTCATCTATTCAATCCAGTAGTCGTAACCTTCGATAACAGTTACCATGTTGTTCCGACAGGCCGACGTTGTGCTTGAACTAGTTACGGGCACGGCGTGGGTGGACGGAATAACAAAGAAACCTGTCACAGGGGCCAGAGTTGTGCCCTAATGCCGACTTTTGTTTCAGCGGCATTTGACTCGAAACACCATGAATTCGAATGACTGCTGGAACAGAGGACGGAGCACTTATGGGAATGTCCCACGTACTGTGAGGCCAGTTTCTATCAAGAATCAAGAAGAATGTGCAAGTTACTAAGACATGGTCGGCTTTGTCGGTGTACCGTTCTGTCTATATAAACAAGGTTGACTGTGTACCGTCTAAATTTTTCTTTTAAATGTCTCTGTAGCTCTGCCAGCAATTATATTTGACTCCTACGGAATATGTATGGCCAACATTGATAATGACTGGTCTTGATGAACGCGCCCTGAGAGAACATGCAGAATTATGTTTTCTATGTGTCATGTGACATATTCTTTCCAGAACGTTGTCTTCCCAATGAACCCTCTGAACCTCTCTCTGGCTTGGGCGATGCGGCTTGCATTTTCTAGCAATGTATTCATGTTATCTTTAATGTCGTCAGACCATCGTCTTTTTGGTCTGCCCTTTCTCCTCTTTCCAGGTACTCTTCCCTCCATTATTTGTCTTTCTAAACTGTTGTGTCTCTTTATATGACCAAACAGGTGTAGTTTTCATTTTGTTATTGTGTTTAGTAACACTCTGGAATCTTCAATGTGTTTATAATATCTGAGTTTCCGATTGTATCCTTCCATGATATTCTAAGTATCTTTCTGTAGCGATTCAGCTCGAAGGCGTTGATCTTCTTTGCCGCTGTTTTACTTAGGACCCATGTTTCACAGCCGTATGCTGCAATCGTTAAAATAAAAGTTCGTAACATTAGCACTTTCGTTTCTCTTTTGCTGTTTTTTTATTTTGTGGTTTTCTATAGCATTGTATATCCATTATAGATCAAAGTTGGTGATGGTCAACTACTAGGATATCGTTTTAAATCGTTCTTGTATCAGGCAACAGAGATGTGGTTCTACAGAAGAATGCTGAGAATAACATGGACTGCCATTAAAACTAATGTAGAGGTGTTGAAAGAGTCAAATGCGAAACCGACCTTAATCAACAATATAAGGAAACGGCAATCTTCTTTTTTTGGCTACTTCATGAGACAGGCTGGTTTAGAGAACATAGTCACAACAGGCAAAATTAAAGGCAACAGAGACAATTTGACAGCCTGGCACGGCAATGCAACAACAACGACTGTGATACATAATACTGTGGACAGAGAGCTGTGTAGAGCCATGACCGCCTGCGCCAGCCGGCATCGCACCTGCTGATGATGATGTATCAGAGCAGCAATTCAAAGAGTTATACACACACACACACACACATACAGATGCATACACACTCACAATTAAACTGACATCGTTAGTCTTATTCCCTTTTCTCGTAAAAACGCACACGCATACAATTAACACACACGTGTGTATCTGAGAAATGTGTAGTTAAAACAGAAACGGTACAGCTCTGGAACCAGAGAAGCCTACTGAATTATTTTTCCAGTCTGAGGTTACACAAAGTGCACTGGGGCAGTCAGGTCGCGAACATTTGGAATTCCGAGGTCGAAAGGTAGTAGCTTTACCAACTTAATGGAATTCATGGTAGCAGCGACTATATGTTGATGGTGTACACAACATTAAGATGACAAGACACAAAAGTTATTGGAGGTAGTGAAAGCAGATGTCTTAGATGAAATTAATACAAAAAGTTCTTCACATAAATGAAAGTTTGTAGATAGGGTAAGTAAATAAGAAGGGAAGACACAAGGGGTTCGTGATGACAGTGAACTCTTTGTAAGTAAGGTAGGCAAATGTAAGACAAGATACAGGGGGTTCATGACTGCAGTGGTCTGTTTGTAGATAAGGTAGATACAATTAAGAAGACAAGATACAAGGGGTTCATGACGGCAGTGGACTGTTTGTAGATAAGGTAGATACAATTAAGAAGACAAGATACAAGGGGTTCATGACGACAGTGGTCTGTTTGTAGATAAGGTAGACAAACTCACGATAAGATACAAGGGGTTCATGACAGCAGTGGTCTGTTTGTAGATATGACAGATACACGTAAGACAAGGTACAAGGGGTTCATGACGGCAGTGGTATGTTTGTAGATAAGGTAGTCAAACGTAAGACAAGATACAATGGGTTCATGACGGTAGTGTACTGTTTGTAAACAGACGGTAGCGACGTGTAGGCAAACTTCCCAAGAGAAGATGAAAGAGATTGATGACAGATGTGAACTGTGTGTGGTATGAGTACTCATCTATGTAGTCAAATGATGAGCAGAAACTGCCTGTCCATCGTCCGCTACCACAATTGCGCAGTAGTAATGCCGTCATTCCTCTACCTTCCCAGTGCATCAGCCCTGGTAGTATATTTCTTGGTGATTGGGTGAACCACGGAAGTATTTATTTTATTTCAAATGACAAATAACGAGTGGATTCGAAACTCGGATTTGTTGGGTCAGCAAGAGAATGTCTTAACATATCCACCATCGCGACCTCCCATAACCTGTATTGTCCAATAGTGAATCATAAACTCTTTTAGCGATTTTGCACATTTGGTGACTTCACCAGTATTTTTCTTCCCATTTGAAGACTTCACCAGTATATTTCTTCACGTTTGGTGACTTTACCAGTATATTTCTTCACATTTGGTGACTTCACCAGTATATTTCTTTACATTTAGTTACTTCACCAGTATATTTTTTTCACATTTGGTGAGTTCACCGGTATATTTCTTCACATTTGCTGACTTCAGCAGTATGTGTTTTACATTTGGTGACCACAAGTACATTTCTTCACTTTTTGTGACTACACCAGTATATTTCTTCACATTTGGTGACCGCCAGTATATTTCTTCACATTTGGTGACTTCACTAGTATATTTCTTTACATTTGGTGACCACCAGTATATTTCTTCACGTTTGGTGACTTTACCAGTATATTTCTTCACATTTGGTGACGTCACCAGTATATTTCTTTACATTTAGTGACTTCACCAGTATATTTCTTCACATTTGGTGACGTCACCAGTATATTTCTTTACATTTAGTGACTTCACCAGTATATTTCTTCACATTTGGTGACTTCACCAGTATTTTTTTTCACATTTGATGACTTCATCAGTATATTTCTTCACGTTTGGTGACTTTACCAGTATATTTCTTCACATTTGCTGACTTCACCAGTATGTTTTTTCACATTTGGTTACTTCACCAGTATATTTCTTCACATTCGGTGACCACCAATATATTTCTTCACATTTGGTGACTTCACCAGTATATTTCTTCAAAGTTTATCATAAATAAATGTGTACAGTACAAATGGTGTAATCTTGAACATAATTTACCACTTGCCTCACAGCAAATAATAATATTACAATAATATATGTGAATGTAATAATGTAGAAATCTAATGACAAATACATTTCACTGCGACGCTTTTAGTTCTGAATTAGAAATGATAGTTGGCGTCTGTTACTATGTCAATAACAACGCAAGACAGCCGTTCCGAATGGTGACCGTTGTTATATTTGAGCGTGGTGATCAGAGGGTAAGTATGAGATCCTGTTCTCTGGTACAGCTGGCCACGACCGTCTCAATCAGTATGGCCTGTTATCTAGAATTGTCACGTTTCGGACGGGGGCCCGTGATGCGCTTTTGATTCAATGTTTATATACTTACAGTCGCCTTGGCTATTTTTGGTATGCGATTCCAGGTATGTAAAATGTTACCAACCAAAATCCCAACAATAATCGAAAAAGTAAGGAATGTAGTCCTAATTAATTTAATTATGTTAGAAGGTCTTTATTGGAACCGGCATGAGATGGCCAACTAGTCTGACGTGTTGAGCCATTTGATCGAAAGAAACCGACTTCATAATACATTTCCGCCCTATGGACTACATTCTACTGAAAAACTAGTATCATTGTTCTATAAAGTTATATTCGGTGGGAGTTCGAGAAAAACGCAAACACAATTTTAATTTGTCTGGTGTTAGAGGTTCTCACAATTACAATATCTGACATCTTCTTTGAGATGATGGCATCGGTAGATAAAACTCTAAAAATATATATTCGTTTCCATCTGAAAATTAACATTCTGGTTCATATTCATGTGTATCTTTCGTTTCGGTTCACCAGCAACCTATATTTATCTTTTTACTATTTATCTTCACATAGGTTTCACAAATTATTATATTATCTCGTCATCAAATATAATTATTGGATTGTTATTTATACAATTATTACAGACATTTGCAAAGTTAATCAAATGTTGTAGTTTTGTCTTACATTTTTATTATTGTACTCTGAATCTGTTATTTCGTAAATTCGGGGAAGATACACATATTTTGACATAATTAATTAACAAAAAAAATACGTGGGAAGGGGGGGGGGGTTGAATTCGTAACAGTTGTTGACTGATGGGAATGATGCTTCCAAGACATGACAAATAATTTTTGACATAAGTTATGAACACCTCATTATAACGTATATGTCTCACATATTGAGATCGTCGTTGTCTTGAGTACACTTAATTGTAATTATGCAAAGGCCATGCATTGTGGTAGATACAACAAAACCACGCATACAAAATTAATTCGAAATTATAACTATGAAATAGTTTCCTTGAGAAGTATCGTGTATATGTATATTGTTTCAATAAATGTTGACTTTAGGATCAAATATAAAGATCCGATTGCTTTGTCTACTCTATCTCCAATATTTCAATATTCCGGCTAAAGTTCAATTATTCCTAAACAGTATTACGTAAACTGGAAAATATATACACGGTTTCTTTAATAACATATGCGTGTAGCATGGCAATGTGTACAGATACATCATAGACAAACTAAAATTATATGATGTGCCCTGCATACGTAATGGTCGTGCAGTCAGCCGGATAATGAGTGCACAAGTGTTGATGACGCAAAATATGGAAATACAAATGAGTTGTGTATCAGGCCGAGGATAGTAGTCGTATCAATAGTTAGATAAATCTTCATAGCAAGGGTGCACACACTGCTGTAAAGTACATTAAGTTATCATTATGAGCAGGTCGCATATGGCAGACAGAATGTAGCTGCCATCATGACCGGTGCAAACTTCGGCCGATTTTGAACTAATATTCCTGCTTCTAAGAGTGTCATGTTCAGATAGCCCCAGTATATCTTCCGTTTATTTTCTTCTCAGTTTTCCATTGCACTGACATCATCCTCAAGTATGGTCTTTTCTAGGCTGGTGTGCCGTTTGTCTAACTAATATGTTGTAATTTTCTGTAGAGAATATTGACGTTTGACCAGTTTTGTGTCTCTATGGATGCCCCTAATTGTGATCTATGTGTTCCATGTTATTCTGCGAATTCCTCTGTAATTTTTTTTCAAGTGATGCAATTGTGTTTCTCACTTTACTTTATTGATGATTGTCCAAGATTCGCTGCATTATATTGCGGCAAGAAATATGCAGGCTACCAAAAAATGTTAGTTTAGTTATTGTGTGATCGCACATGCATATCTTCTTTATTTATAATGAGGTGAGACTTCTATGATCTGATACACATGATATGGCCCCTAAATCAGCGAACTAAAATGAGTTAATAAATGTGGTACACGGATATACTTTGTTGGATTTTGGAGAAGGTTAAAGTGAACTACAACTGGAATGTATCTTGCCAAAATGAACAGATATCTCGACGATTATGTAGCCCTTGGCACAAAGCATTCTGGTTTCTGGATTAAAAAAGGCTTCAAAAGTCGTAGAAGATTGACTTCACTGTACTCGGTTTCCCATATATACTCCATCACTCTCAACGAAACAGCACGCCGCATGCTGAATGAGAACTTGCTAGTTCTTTTGTCGCTTGTAATAATATTGATCTTGTTTTCAGCCAGAAAGAGGGTTTATTTTCTACTAAGAGGGTTTATTTTCTACTAAGAGGATTTATTTTCTACAATGTTATTTAATGGAGTTTATGAGGTGTTCGGGACCTTCTTGACTGTGTGCCAATAATTCTGTATCATCAGTATATCTTAGTTGTGGTATCATCGTGACCCCTGATATTGAGTGGGTCGAAACTATTTATGTGTTGGTCATATCTCGTGACCCCTGATATTGATGTGGGTCGAAACTATTTCTGTGTTGGTTATTTCTTACATTTCTCATTATATTATCTACATTAAATGTTGAAGAGATTATGGTGATACAACAACTCATCCTTGTTTAACTCTTTTTTTCCACGCTGAAACAATCAGATGTTTCACTAATCACTCGGCTACTTACTGGTCTTGATATGTTTTTATGAGGCGGATTAGGTGTAGCTGAAAACCCATGCCATTTATGATATCCCAAAATGTTGATGTTGTACACAAACGAAAGCTTTGGTGTGGCTAATAAATCATGTGTAGATATCGACATTAAACTCTATGCATTTCTCTATGATATTTCGCATATTGAAAATATTGTCTCTGGTGCCTCTGCTCTGTCTAAAACATGCCTGCTCTCCATTTAACCCTTCATCCAGCTTAAGTTGTAGTCTTTTCATGATGTTACCAAGTAGTATTTTGCTGGCATGATTGATCAGTGCAATGGTTCTGTAGTTGGTGCATAGTGTTAGATTTCCCTTTATCGATATCTGTATGTAGAATGATCATATCCATTCCTTCGGCCAAACTACACCTTTCTAGATCTTGGTGCAGAGTGTGTGATAGATGGTGATTGCTCACCCTTTATGGATCATTTCAGCAGTTATATTATCATACCTTGGAAATGTCCCTCTCTACATGTTTCTAATTTGATTTCATCTAAACTAGGTTCTGATTCTAACTGGCTGCTATTGTACATGCTATTATCAGTGTTTCTGTGGGTTTTCACA
>CM067298.1:117685445-117785585 GCA_034231615.1 Meghimatium bilineatum | reverse complement strand
TTACTCAGCCGTCTGTGTACATTATTGTATCGCGTGCCTTCGAGTGCTGCAGTATGAGTTCTTGGATTGTTCCATCTGTTCTGTTGGCAGCCTAGTTGCAGCACTCTCTTCACATCTGCATCACAACCGTTGTCAATAACGTTCTGTTTTTGCTAAATGTCACCCATTCACAGGTTCTTCCCCCTCCCTCCAACTTACGAACTATGAGTAGGTTATATTCTGCTTCTGTCTTCCATACCTTCCTTTCTTTATTAATACATTTAGCATTGTCTTATTTCTCTTAATGTGGTTTCCTATTACCTATTACCTATTGTTTCTCCTATTGCAATTTCATCAATGCAATTTCTCGATATTAGTTTCAACCTCTTTTCGCATTGCTTTGCACTTTTATCTTTAATTCATATTTCTACTCTGATCCTCTCTTTAATATATTTTATCTTTGTTAAATCTGTATTTCTTCTGCCTTCTATTTTCTGTGGCCGTCTTATGCAATCTGTTCTTTCTTTTCTGTATTCTCCTTTATTTACATTTGGCTCAGTAATTATTTCCTTGCGTGATTCCCGACTTCAAAATATTTTTATTATATTTGAGAGAAATATTTTACATTTCTGCTAAAAATAAGTTTCATCTCTGAGACTATTCTTTGACAAAGATTATCATCATTAAGTGTTATGCAGGCTGACGAGGACAGTTATGGATGTCTTCAACGCTCTATTATCATCATTAAGTGTTATGCAGGCTGACGAGGACAGTTATGGATGTCTTCAACGCTCTATTATCATCATTAAGTGTTATGCAGGCTGACGAGGACAGTTATGGATGTCTTCAACGCTCTATTATCATCATTAAGTGTTATGCAGGCTGACGAGGACAGTTATGGATGTCTTCAACGCTCTATTATCATCATTAAGTGTTATGCAGGCTGACGAGGACAGTTATGGATGTCTTCAACGCTCTATTATCATCATTAAGTGTTATGCAGGCTGACGAGGACAGTTATGGATGTCTTCAACGCTCTATTATCATCATTAAGTGTTATGCAGGCTGACGAGGACAGTTATGGATGTCTTCAACGCTCTATTATCATCATTAAGTGTTATGCAGGCTGACGAAGACAGTTATGGATGTCTTCAACGCTCTATTATCATCATTAAGTGTTATGCAGGCTGACGAGGACAGTTATGGATGTCTTCAACGCTCTATATCTAGCATATTTTATCAAAGCAGCTAAAGTCAGATGTATGGGCCATTGGCCCAAAATAAAACAGCAAAACATCACATTATCGTACTCTAGACTACATCTTGCTGGGAATATAGTACGACGATTGTCTTTCTACAAGAGAAATCCCACGGGAGTTTCAGAACGAAAGCTAAAGAAAAGTATCAGTATGATAGTATTATTGTTGATTTCTTGATTACTACATACAATTTTCAAGTAAATATTATAAAATAATATTATATTTATCTAAAAGTACTCCGTTCGCTGATCTCATATCGCAGAAAACACTGCTTAGGGCTACAAAAGACATTTAAATAAATGTTTTATCATAGACCACACAGAAAAACCTCGGGGGCTGTACTTAGTCGAACCACAGCCATTTTTTTTATTGTAAAGGTTCTGATATTTTAAAAAAATTAACTACCACCAGCTGTTGAAAGCAACGTACCTTACCATTAGAACGGAGATAAAGCGGCGTACGTTACCATTATAGCGACGGTAATACAGCGTATTTTACCAAGTGGAGATGATATACTTTCCGCGATGGCTTGCCGGATTCACTCGTTTTTCCTGTGTTATAGGGTAAAAATATATTTGTGTAAATACCTTTTCTAGCTGCAAACCTTGTTATCTGAGCTATGAGATCAGCGTATATAGTAGTTTTAGATCAGCCTAGTGACAGATAATAAATATTTGGCGGGCCTCATTTGATCCTCAGGCCGTATATTGCTGCTCATCCGTGTATTAGATGAACGTGTCTATTTTGTGAATAACGTTTCTGATTTGCACAACTTGAACAGTTTTATTGGACGTACTTTATGTTTGTGCAATTACTTCTTCGTTAGGAAATGGTAGTTCATTTTATGTGTGTGTGTTGTACCTAGTTAATTTGCACTAAAGATCTCAGATGTAGTAGAGGATAGTACTCAGTTTTCACCGTATGCTCAACAAATCAACGCAAGCCATGGCGAGAATGCCACGCAATAACTCTGTAGCACCTAACGCCGTAGCTCTAGGCGATAACCTCTACAGTACTCTGAGAAACGTATGTTTAAACAAAACTTTAAGAACCTATATCGATCTCGCTACCTCTCATACACAAGACACATATCTTAACAGCTACGCCTCGGATATATCGTGTTTTCGCAGAAAGTTACATTTCTTCGCGAATGTTTGTAATTATTGAATGTATAAATAATAATAAACAGTAATAAAATTGACCAATCATCGAAGTTTAAATGATATTACCGTCTAACTGATGGCCGAGCTGCTTATCACACAGCTCAATGTTAGCATTGTCGGAATCGAAATTTTATCAGATGGTAAATTGGCATACGGCACGCAGCACCATGCTTGATAATGAAAGGGATTTCCCTGAATTAACAAAAGAGGTTCGATAGTTACGTTTACCTTGTGAATTATAGATTACGCAAGTTGCACTTGCTCTTTCTAACATTTTGCGTGCACTGTAATTATTTGTTTCTTTTGTTTAATCAAACGTTGTATCTTTTTTATTTTTTGTTTTCCAAACAAAAATAACAATTGTTTTTTCATTCTATTCCGGGAAAAAACGCAGCGTCGAAGCTAGATAAGGGCCAGCGAGGCGGCCGATTTTGACAGAAGCACTTAAATCAGCATTCAGTGTTGCTATAACAGAAATGAAATTAGTTTATGTATAATGGGTGAAGGTTCCCCAGGACGCCAAAATTTATAGGATCGGCGTTGGAGAAAGGTAGTGAATGTTTTGGTCACTAATAATTTGCTGTGTAAGCTGCTTTAAGAATACTTATTGTTGGCGTCGTTTGACTTACTAAACACCAATGATATTCAACGTGTCCACTGTGGTCTACATTGCAACAACGTATTTTTTTCAGGAGGACGATATAAAAAAATAGACACCCATAGGGCCGTCTATGGGAATCAAAAAAGGTAACAATTTAGACGATATTTAAGAATATATACAATAATGAATTTTGAAGAAACGTGACAAATTCAGTTTCGATTAAAAGGGAAAAGGTGGGTCTAGGAAAACAATTAGACACGAGAATAGGCTGCCTGCGGAAAACTATTAGAACCCCTGGTCTACACTGTGTAACCTACACACGCAATATTGTGTTACACTGAAAACTGGTTAACAGATTATTTGTTATGTATCACAAACAACATAGATCATATTTTTGAATTAAAATATTTTATTGTGACAAATGGCAACACTGATAAAAAATAATGATTAATACGAAGCCACGACTTAAAAACAAGCATATGTTTACAGCGTGCCTTTTATCGTAGACGATATTCTTCGTCTAAAGAAGAATTTAGACCTTGAAGTATGGGAAAAGTCAAACAGATTCTCAGAAACAAAACTAGAGAAATCTGGATGAATAGATGAGCAAATGTGCTGACTGGTCGAAATGTCTTTAGTGAAATGTGATGGCCAAAGAAAAAAAGACAACATAAACTCTGGAGGAGAAAATATTCCTTACATTTCAGTTTCGAAAAAGACATACCAGAGTTACTAGCCAATTACATCGTATCAAACCACAGAAACTACCCATGTATAGACACTGTTCTCATCCCAGATAAACGATGGAACACCTCCTTATTGACTGCCCTTACCTTTCAACTGCAAAGAGGAAACGTTTACGGACACCATTAACAGCTGCTAACTTACTGTATGGATTACTAAGTCAACTTCAGAAGACCTGCACTTTTTTACATCTTGGTATTGTGCTGACAAGAGTAGAACTACTCACCAACATTTGGATGTCGAGAATAACAACAACAACGAAGAAATTGTTGCTGATTACATTAAATTCCTTTAGCTGTGAATAGGTACCGCATAATTGTTGTTTTAAGGAGGTTTATACACGCTTGTTTAGTCCCCGAAGGGAGAACATCAGTGCGGCAGTATCCATAGATCATCACGTCCTGCCAGGAATGCGGAATATCGAGACCACCAGCAGTAAATACCTTTGTGCAGAAAGTAACAAATCTTCATCCGTTACGTGTTTTGATTATTTTTGTGTTTTTCTTTGGTCACTATTTATAAACTTGTAGTCGTATTCCAATAAAAGCTGAGGCGATCAACGAAATGTACGGAAATCAGAAAAGATATGCCCGTCAGGTCATGTTTACTTTCTGTATACAGGTCTTTACTGGAATCAAGTCATGAACATCTACGTCTGTTCAATTAGTTCCTCATTCCTCCTTCAGATCTGTTGACCCGTCTGCATGGTACACCTAGCATTCCTCGTCATTTAGGAGCCCGAATCAAAAGGACAAGCGTACACTGTTCATTTATTGCATCTCTTCTACATCCATGTGAACCGTTTGACAGAAAACAAAATTAAGAAAAGGAGGCAAGTCATGCAGTGTCCATTTTTTGTTCACAGGTGACAGGTTTTCAGCCCACCACCCAACTTGGCTTAGGCGACATGCCTTGAAAGCAAACATTGGCCCTATTTATACTTCGAACTAAATGTCCATGTCCGGTTGCCACACGAGCCGAAGAATGTGTTATTTTTCTGCTACCAAATAAAACAAATATATTTGGAGTCCGCTATTTAATTATGATTTATGCCAGTAACTGCCCTGTTTTATCTCTGTATTGTTTTTGTGTAGTCACGTACTTTTTCCCCTTTAAATATGTATTATACAATTTCCCTCCTGAAATATCACCAATGAATCTACAATAAAAGTATACACTAATCTTCTATATTAACATCACAGTAAATATGTCATACAATGATTAAGCAATAGTCAATAAGATTAAAATAAGTGTTTTGACATTTTGTTTTGAGACATAGAAAATGACATCAGAAGCGGAAAAGTAAGTATTAACATTTGAAATGAATATACTCCTGTAAACATAATCCTGAAAAGGTATAATACATTAACAATTTTTGCAAAGAGAATAAATATACTTTTCGGTCATAAGGTATTTGTTCAGATAAGACAATAGCCCCTTCCATACAGGAGCTCTTTTCATTGTTATTCAGTTCCTATCTTGATAAGGAATATTCTGGTCAAAACGTTGAATTGTTCTTATAGGTTCTTTGTGATTTTTATTTAGCACCCCTTTTTTGCATTATTTATAAGAATTATTGGTCGAAACGTTGAATCGCTCTTTGATATAGGTTATATGTAATACTTATTTAACACATTTTAAAATATTTATATTTATCTACCTACATGGCACAATGTTTAGTGATATTTATATTTATCTACTTACATGGCACAATGTTTATTGGAATCTCCCAATCATTGAAAAATACTAAGAATACCTCAGACTGAGACATTATTGGAACTGTCAACAATTACCTGAACGTAAATAGAGTTGAGTTGTGATAAACATGCAAAATAGAAGCTTACCGAACTTAGACACAAGGATACCGTTAATAAGGGAAACCTATTTTAGGACAGCCTCTAGTAAATAGAAAAATAAGGTTCTCAAATCGTCAATGGAAACTAGGTATTGAAGACATCGAGGTAATGGTGCCAACAGTTTTAGATTTGTGATGTTACATCTCTCTGGTGTGTGCGGAGATGATTACAACATTTTCAGACTTGTATTGTTTCATCTCTCTGGTGTGTGCGGAGATAATGACATCAGTTTCAGACTTGTATTATTAAATCTCTGTGGTGTGTGCGGAGATGACTAAAAAGATGAATCATGAATGGCATACATTTCCCCGCCAAATTTGCAACACGTATGATAAGAATTGGAAATATATATGTTTGTTGTTCTGCCTTTTCTTGCAGCATGTTTTCTACGTTTCTGTGAGATGTGATGCTTCTCGACGATGCAATCACTTTTGCTGGTGTTGCTGCACCCACTGAGTTATTCTGAGTGGCTGATTTCCAGGATGTGACGTTGATGTTGAAGCTCTTTAGAGACACGATGAGAAAGCCCATGAAGCGTTTATACTGTCCATCTACCAGTCGTTTCTCCATAAGGAGCCCACCATACATCAACTGTTCTGGGATGCGTGTGTCAGGCATGCACGCACCATGTCCGTCCGATCTCCGCTTGGCTTTTTTATCATAATGGCTTACGATGTTTGACGTTTTCAGCATTGCATAATTGCTTAAGTTCTCTACTGTAGTGAGTACTTCAGTACCAGGTATTTTAACTTACCATGTTATTCTGAAAAATGTGCAAATGCATCATGAATAATATAATGAATGCAGAAGAACTTCTTAGCATAGAAACGACAGACTTAAAATGTGGCAGTGAGGACAATGCTCTTCAAAAGACACTTCACATTAAGAACACATATTTTTTTGGTACGACGCAAGCTTCGTTGTTTGTATATATATATAGTTCTTATAACCATTACTCATTTCTGGAAATGTCATTCTGTTTTTGTATTGAATGTTTTCGACCTAAAAGTAATGTTTAGTATGTAATGTAAATTTGCGGTCTGTAATAGTTGCACCTATTATTTGGAGACATTAGTTATAATTAACGTTCATTTCGCACCACCTGTTAGGCATGCTAATAATGTCTATTGAGCGTAATTTTCAATATTTGCATTAATTCACTGTTTGGCCAACTGTTTAAGACGCACAGTGTCACATTCTAAATAATTTTAGTTCCATATAATAGATACAAACCTCTTGACAAGCCGCTGTCCATATAAACATAGCATGCTTGCTTCTTTAATAGCGTTGAAACTTTTATATAGTTCATGTTACTTCTGGAGACAAGCGGAAATCAACGTTTCTTAGCGGCATCGTATGTAAGGGTATACATTACTAGGTCGTAGATAAAGTATTATGTTATATCTGGAGTCACAGAGCGTTAATTAAAAATTCGTTATCCGTTCGTAGAAAGGGGAATACGTTACTTCTTGAGTCACATTGTTAAATAAAGATTATTGATCGGTTCTTAGGTGGGGGATTGTGTTACTTCTGGAGTCCCAGCAATAATAAAAGATTATTGATTGGTTCAGCCTCTTGATTGATTTAACTTTGTAGATGTTATCTATGGAAAACTTCTATAGTTAAAATCTCTTGATATAATTTAATCATATTTTGCTAAAGTCCACGGTAAAACAAAGTGTACTTCACCATAAGAATTACATTTTACTTAACCATAATGCTCTGCTCTAGCACGGAACGTCAACCTCAAGACTACTTCCTTCTTAGTTTTCCGAGAGATGACACTGTAACCAATTGTTTATTACGTCGATCGATGTACTAGGTCGCAGCGGTTCTCAACTTCCTAATTCCGCTAACCTTTAATACAGTTCCTCATTTTGTGGTGACCTCAAATCTTAGGTGGTCTTAGGCGACCCTTTTGAAAGAATCGTTCGACCCCCCAAGGAGTCACAACCCACAGATTGAGAACTGCTGGTAAATAAACTAGCGTTACTGACCTATGTCAATGTGGTCTTCCCACTTTCTGTTTGCATATCTTTATGCAACAAAATTCCATTTATTTCTCTGTATTTAAAAATAATGTGTCATTTTAGAATGTACTATATATCTATATGTAACAACACATTACGCGTGAGTATAATCATATATTCACTTGATCAGAAGATTCCAGGTTCGACTCCTCGCAGGCTCGAAATAATTTTTGGGGGATCTCCCTGGCGTAGGGTTAAGCTGTTCGCCTTGTGTTCAAGATGTTACGGGTTCGAATCCGACTCGTGTCGTCTTGTTTATAAGGTTGATTTTTTTCGGAGATCCCTGTGGATTATCACTTGAAGCTACGGAGTTACGTGCTATGAGTGGTCCTCTCGTCAGGCGACGTGCCGCTTTGTTGAGAGGGACGGAGTACATATGGGAAACAAGGTACAGTAAAGTCAATCTTCTATGGCTTTTAAACGCTTTTTAAAATCATACACTTTTATCGCACAAATATTTCAGCACTCTTGTGTTTGGTCCAGATGTTGTCTGTTACTCTACATAGTATGTGCGTCACAATGGATGCTATCTGTTTAACAGTGTCAAATTACTGTGTCTAACAGTGTATTATACACAAATCAAACTGTCACTTCTTTAGATGGGCATACTATTGATTAAGACAACAAGGCACGAGAAAGACCAAGAACTAGATGGATAGAGTCAATCAAAGAAACATTAAATAGACTATGTGCTTATCATGACCAATGCAACTCAAATGACCATTAAAAAAAAAATACCGAATTTCCCCCACGACACTTTAACAGAACAAGTGGAAATGACAATAGATAGATAGACTATCGATTGTTTTCTGAACATTGTATTAATTAGTTTAAATGTATAGAAATCTATATACGATTCACGTCGTCGAACTTGAAACGTAGATTCTAGATTCTATATTCCTATCAGAAATCAAGAAAGAGAGTTTGAGCGAACACAAAAATTCAACATCTGGCAGCTCGCAATCAATAGTTTGTATTTTGAACGACGCTGAACGTTTGGCATTTGATCGAAGTCTGGAATCTAGTTGCCAGTTTTTTTCTCTGCTAGATTGTCTATCTTTCCTTGTGTTATCCATAAAATCTCGGTAAACAGTGTAAAAGATAGTGACGTGTTTCATATGCAAATATTTGTTTTTAATACCCGTTTTATATGCAAACATTTGTTTTTAATACCAGTGTTATATGCAAATATATCTCGATGGAGTTACTCAAAAATTGAAAGTCGTTTCTCCTTGTATATTGCCGTGGTTGTTTATATATTTTCGCGTGTTAGGTTCTTGATAAGGAAGTAGTGTTCGAAATGCCGACTAATACTGCTGGTGCTATATTTTCCTTACATATAGAAATTGTTTACAATATCCAAACATTTAGAAGACAGGCGTCTTGTAATATATGCCTGTAATATATATTTATCTACTAGATGTATACACGTAATATATAATATATTGATACATCTGTCTGTCTCTATCTATGTTCCTTTAGCGTCCAATACGGAACATAAGGCAGAAATAAGAACTCTTAGTTCGAGTGATGAAATGATATCTATCTATCTATTGCCATTTCTACTTGTGCCGTTAAATGTCTTTTGCCATTTGAGTTGCACTGGCCATGGTAAGCCAGTGTCTATTTAATGTGTCTTTGATTACCTCTGCCCATCTAGTTCTTGGTTTACCTCGTGCCATGTAGCCGGGTCTTCTACTGATGTATGCATGAAGGGCTGGTTGCGCAGGTTTCATTCACATGACGTGACCAAACCATCTGGTTTGTTACCTATCAATGTAGTCTTAACTTGAGACTTGAGTCTTAAGTTATTTCCTGATATTTTCATTTCTCCAGTGATATCTTCTCGTGACATTTATAGCTTTCCTCAAACATCTCATTTTGCAAACTGTGATTTTTGTTCGCTAGTGTCTTTGTCAAGGGCCATGTTTGATATTGGTAACACAGAGTTGGTATATACTGTTTATCAATTGTCGTTTTGTAGCGAATGCAGATTTATAGGTGTTTAAGTACTGGTGACAGCGACAGCTGATATGTCACAACATTGGCTTTCTGTCGTTTTGCTTCAATTTTGTTTTTATTTCAAATGTGTCTGTTCTGCGCTCACTAGTTCTGGTTACAGTTTTTGTATAAAGCTCTTAAGTTGTCTAGTAATTGTCCATATACTCCATAGTCTTCCAATATTAGCTACAGTTTTTCCTCTTTCAACTCTGTCAAATGCCTTTTCTTGGCCAATGAAGACGATGTTTAGTTGTAGGTCGTATTCAAGTTTCTTTTCACTCAGCTGTTACAGCGAAATGGTATCATCTGTGCATCCCACACCTTTCCTGAAACTAAAGTGTGTCTTTTTTAGCTGGGGTTCTACTATCTAATTTACTCTCTGTTCTATGATTTTTTCATATATTTTTCGACTGTGGTTGAACAGAGATATGCCTCTGTACGTCTCACACTCTCTTTTGTGTCCCTTGTTTTTTCATGTGGGTACAATTATTGCCTCTCTTCCAGTCTTCTGGTACTTGTTTTTCTAACTATGCTGCTGTGAATATTCTCTTCCGTCAGCTTGCAACAACGTCCCTGTACTCCAGGATGGCTTCAGTTGATATGTCATCGACGCCAGGTGATTTGTTTCACGGGCTGCTCTTAAAGTTTCCCTCTATTTCGCGGACTAGTATTTCTGGCTCTGGAACATGTGAATATCTTGGAGTGAAAGGATAATTTCTTGTATTGGTTGATGGGTTGTACAACTCTTTTAATTACTCTAGTCACTGTGTTTTCCTGTCTTCTACGCTGAATATGGGGATACCGTTTTCCGCTGTTTATTATTATCGTGATGTTATAACTCCCATCTCTTACTTTCAGTGTTTATTAAACTTTCAAAGAAGTCTTTTGGGTGAGATGCTACTGGGCATATTTCTTGTATGTTGTTAAGACGCAGTCTTTGATGGTTGTTCTGCGAAGAGTCCTTCTTGGTCTTCCTCTTTTTCTTTTGTCATCTGCTACTCATTATGTTTGTATTGGCAGTCGTTTTTCATTAAACTAAGCATCTGTCCGGTTAAGTCTATCGTTTTCTTTCTTCTTATAGATGTATACGGTAATATATATATATATATATATACTATAAAGATGAAATGTCTACTTAGTACCATACATTATTAAGGATGTATCGAGTAAGCAACCATTTATTGAAATTATCCAAGCAATAATTATAATATAATATAGTAAGATGATGTTCCACCTTGATTAGGTATTGCCCTAAGCTGAAAGCTGAAACCTCCTGGGTATGAAAGAAAGCTCTGAGAAACCTCTCCACTGCACATACGAAGTATGAGCTAGTCGTTCGCAATTTCTAGAGTTCGAGAATAAGAGAAGAAGAATAGTAAGATGACTATGCTTTCTGGACGGTCCGAATGTACAAATGCCTAAGAGGTAATTTAAATCTGAAATCTTTACAATCCTAAGTGAGTACTGTAACTATCTATACCACAGTTATATGAAGCTTTGTTGTATATATTTATCTGAAACTGCAAAATATTTGTGTATTTTTGTTCGGTTTCTTGCAAGTAATTATTTACATAATATAATTTTAATTCTGGTATATATGGTAGGAAGCAAGGAACACTTGAAAGTGAAATATCACTTCAATATAAAGTCTGTGAAAGTGAAATATCACTTCAATATAAAGTCTGTGAAAGTGAAATATCACTTCCCTATAAAGTCTGTGAGTTACTTTGGATGTTAGTTTCCATGAATGTGAACAGATACCCTTTTATTGGTAAGAATTATTGAAATAATTAAAATATTCAGAAAGTGAGGTTTAGTCCAGCGATGTGGCGAAGTGGTACAAAGCACATCTGTGAGGGCCAAGGTACCGAGTTCGATCCATGCCACAGGCACTTAAACATCCGGCACGTTCAGAAAGCAATGGTACACTACTGAACCCATTTACATTGGCTAGAAAATCACTATAGCCAATAAATGCTGGGTTGATGGCTACGTCCTGAATAGAATACGCTACCAAATTATTTTAGTAAGTGAATATTAATGTTATAATATTTCACATAGATTTGAGAATTGATGAAATATTTCACTTGGTCCTAAGAATTGATGAAATATTCCACGTACTTGTGCGAACTAATGAAATATTTCAGATAACAGTGATAAGAGTATTGGACCGATTACACTGTACAAAAAAGTAAAGTAACCCATAGCGTTTATTAATGCCCTAGGGGTGTGAGATGTTAGCGATCTCACATTTCAGAGGCTCTGCAAATTAGGGCGGTATCCATCTCCTCTCCCTCGCAGTCTTTACTTCCCGGATTAATCCGGTACCCATTTAATGCTGGGTCGACCTGAGAGCCGTTACGATCTTAAAAACATTTCCGCCTCAACTGGGGAATGAACCCCGGACCACTCATATGCGAAGCCAGTGCGCTAACGCGGCTCCACTTTAAACAGTGTTGTCAGCAGAATGAAATTTGATAGTTTCTTGCTTTTAGAAGGCAAATATTTAGTGCTAGTGTGTTACATAGTTCGCCTTGGAGCGGAGAGAATGTCTCAGATATTGTTTACGAGATGTTCGAATAAATAAGACAAATGTATAATCTTATTAAATACCAGGAAGAAATAATTATGCATTAGAATTACATTAGACAGTATTTTCCAACCAGTTTCAACCCTTCGCCTCGCCTTTTGCACATGATTTCGTCCGTTACATCCTCCCTAACCCCCTCCACAATTCTTGAAGTAAGCAGGTCATATATTCCTTTATAAGTTACTAATGTCACTCATTACCTATATGACTTATTTTTACCTTTTCACTATTGCTTGTCATTACCTGTATGAATTGTTTTACCTTTATATTTACTATTGCTTCTCATTACCTGCATTGCGTATTTTTACCTTTATAGTTGCAATTCCCTCTCATTACCTGTATGGCGTGTTTTTAAATTTGTAGTTACGTTTACCTTTCATTTACCTGTATGGTGTGTTTTTACATTTGTAGTTACTATTGCCTCTCATTACGTGTATCACATATTTTTACCTTTATAACTACTTTTGCATCTCATTACCTGTATGACTTGTTTTTACCTTGTGGTTTTGAAAGAGATTAATTTTCCAAGATTAGGTAAGCTGACTATTCTCAAAATGCCACCCCCCCCCCCCATAAAATGTCAAATTGCCTCCTGTCAGGCTTACGCACCACGTGGAGAAATACATAATTAGATATTTCAATTAGAATTTGGATTACTTCAGGTGGCTCCATGGATTTCTTCCTTACTTCAGACATATTTTATGAATTTATGAAACGTTTTGCTATGCATTTTTTTTTCAAATTGGAAAACTATTACATTTTTGATTGTATTGTTATTTTGTTATATACTTTATATAGGTATGTAAATTTATGAATTACTTCAAATTGTTTATGAGTTCATTGAGTTTTTTTTAGAATGTTTAGTGCCCCAGTGTAATACGTCAGATTCTTAATGGGATGCTGTCGTATTTCAGACTTCAAGAATTGATGTGGTTCTTTTCATTGAGATAATGTATGGAATACATACGCTTGTTTAATCTTGATGGAATGCTTCTGATTGTTTATTCTTGATGGAATATTCCATACTACTAGTTTTTGATGAAATAATTCTGATTGTTTATTCTTGATGGAATATTCCATACTACTAGTTTATGATGAAATAATTCTGATTGTGTATTCTTGATGGAATACTCCGTACTATTAATTTTTTATGGAATAATTCATATTGTTTATTCTTAATGGAAGTATCCAGATTGTTTATTCTAGAAAGAATACCCCTGATTGGTAAACTTTATTGAAGACTCCAGATTGTTAAACGTTGATGGACTACACCAGATTGCTTAATCGTAATGGAATACTTCAGATTGCTTAGTAAACGGATAAAATATTACCTATATATTGAGTTGAATGAGTATTTCAGACTGTGTAAGGAATGAATGGGATAAGTCAGATTGCGTAATAAGTTAGCGAAATATCTCAGATGTTTTTATTGAGTTTCTTGATCTATTCCAACAGTTTGAGTGTATTTATTATGTAACATTGTCGCACGTAGTTATTGAATTCTTTCACTGGACTCAAGAATTCCTGGATTACTTAAGATGGCTTATGAATTGATAGAAAACATGTGATAGTTTACATTATAGTATTCTGTTTACTTCATACGAGCTGATGGAATACTTCCTATTCCTATAAATTATGAGTTGAAAACCAACTTCACAAAATATTGTTAATTCATGGAATTCCATCTTAAGAAAAAATCTCTAATGATTGTATGTATGTATTCCTCATATTCGTATAACATATAGTGAATGAGAAAAGAATATAAGAAGAATGACTCAATATTTTTCCTCTGTCATAATAATTTCTGCTACTGCGTCGTTCTCCAGCTGATGACAGACACTGATATGTAATTCATCAATGAACTGTAGCCACCAGCGCAGAGACACGAATGTGTATCATGTCTCTCAAAGATGTTTAGAATGACCATAGTTTTATTATTGTGGTTTAGTACAGTGAGCAGTTCTACCAAATATGTTCTGTGTTATTTAGAGACTGTCAACAGGGACACATATTGATGTTGTCAACTCTAAACCTCCAGTACATGTGTTGTGTAAGTTTGTTCCCAATCTAAAAATTATTGTTCCGTTATTCGAAGCTCTAGGAAAGTATTTCCCAACCATTTTGTTTAACCATGCCCCAGCTAAATTTTTCTAAAAATGCTGATGCCCCCACCCCCTCCCTATGTAACATAAACATATTTTATTTAAATTCGAAGTATATATGGCTACATGACTTCATTGGGATCAATATTTCTATACTACATATTTGTTAGATTATGCTTTTCTCAATATACTTCTTCTTCTGCGTCTGCAGATTAGGCAGATTTACTATAGACATAGATATACTGTCCTGGCCATGTTGGGGTCAGAGGACACGAGAGAGAAGACTTATTGGCAGGCAGTGCGGCGATAGACCGCACAATGCTGAGAAGATTTAAAACAGACTGGAGCAAGGCAGTATTGAATTCATTTCAAGATGAAGATGATGTCAAAGAGCGTAAAGACTTACACATACAGAGAATATGAGAAATGTAAGTTTCTAAAGGGTGAGGAAAGGTAAATTAATTTTTTTTTTCAAAGTCCCGAAGATTTCGCAATCAACACTTGACCGGGACTCTGAGTCTACATACAGTAGGTGGCTGCTGGAATGGAAAGCGGAGCACTTATGGGAGTACCGCACGTGTTGTGATGCAAGTTTCTAATCCTAAATAAAGTCTAGAAAACGGAATGAGTTATGTCTGGTTTTAAATCTTAGCTGCAATACCTGCGTCTATCGACCTGATAAATCAGACTTCAACCTGGTCTCTGAGTTAGGAATTGATACGAAATCATGGGAACACGGCGTCGTGGATCTTGTTCCATGGAGGAAAAAGATCGTTAGTTGGTATAAAGGCAAAGGAGATGGTGATGCCAGTTATTTCAATATTGAACATCTAAGAAGGCACACAATAGCACACTATGGTTCAAACGGGCTTGAGATTCCTTGTACATGTTACGGAAGACTCTGTGTGGATCGAATTGCTCTTCTGAATCACATCCATCATCGCCATGGATCGTGGATTACATTTCTTATAGAACAACAACAATACTATTGTCTGGAAAGATAAGAAGCTGCCCACTGATCATTTGTAAAACATGGGTGAGCTCAATATTCGAATTATATCTCTCTATCTCCCCATTGCGCATTCTGTAGATTGTCGAATACACTTTTAAGTGAATTGTATTGTATTTCTAAACCTTCATAATTATACCACATAATCGCACTGTAACTATACCATATAATCGCACTGTAACTATACCCCATAATCGCTCTGTAACTATACCATATAATCGCACTGTAACTATACCCCATAATCGCTCTGTAACTATACCACATAACATTACTGTAACTACACCACATAATCACACTGTAACTATACCACATAATCGCTCTGTAACTATACCATATAATCGCTCTGTAACTATACCATATAATCGCTCTGTAACTATACAACATTACCTTACTGTAACTATACACCATAATCGCACTGTAACTATACCACATAATCGCTCTGTAACTATACCATATAATCGCTCTGTAACTATACCATATAATCGCTCTGTAACTATACCACATAATCGCTCTGTAACTATACAACATTACCTTACTGTAACTATACACCATAATCGCACTGTAACTATACCACATAATCGCACTGTAACTACACCACATAATCACACTGTAACTATACAACATTACCTTACTGTAACTATACACCATAATCGCACTGTAACTATACCACATAATCGCACTGTAACTACACCACATAATCACACTGTAACTATACCACATAATCGCTCTGTAACTATACCCCATAATCGCTCTGTAACTATACCCCATAATCGCTCTGTAACTATACCACATAATCGCACTGTAACTATACCATATAATCGCACTGTAACTATACCCCATAATCGCTCTGTAACTATACCATATAATCGCACTGTAACTATACCCCATAATCGCTCTGTAACTATACCATATAATCGCACTGTAACTATACCCCATAATCGCTCTGTAACTATACCATATAATCGCACTGTAACTATACCCATAATCGCTCTGTAACTATACCATATAATCGCTCTGTAACTATACCACATAACATTACTGTAACTATACCACATAATCGCACTGTAACTATACAACATTACCTTACCGTAACTATACCCTATAATTGCTCTGTAACTATACCACATAATCGCTCTGTAACTATACCACATAATCGCACTCTTTAAGATATAATCTTTTATAGTTCAAGATTATCATGTTTCATAATGCTAATTATTATACAATGATTACTTTTAGCCTTTGTGTCGGTTCATGATATCAAATCGATACCAAATGTCATATCAGTACGTGAACTACGAATAAACCAACATATAAATCGTGACACGTTGAGTTTGTATTGCATGTTATTATCAGGAAATATATTCTGATAAACTGATGGGTTGATATAGAACATGCAAATAAACTCGAAACATAATGTTGTTTTGTTTCGTTTTTTCTATTTCTGTTTAGTCGAATCAACTGTACACAGCCAGTTTTCAAACAGTAGCATAGAATCTATGTTTGGCCTCATGCGCGTTTATGTCTATCATTCCGTACGACAGTACTAGTAGTGTGCTATATGAGGTAACACAAGTAACAGTTCGTGGTGATGGTAGATTTGGCTATCAATCGCAGTTCATGGCATAAAGTCTTCTTATATATGTATACGGAATCTCAAGACCACTTTCGCCATCAAGAACAGACGATAGGTACAGTAGAAGACAACTGGACGGAAGAAAAAAAATATCAGGGCATGCTTAGTGTCTTTCAAGAATAAAGGCAGTTGTTCCACTACGGGCTGGAAAATCTGTCAAGGAAGTCGGAGATGTGCTCAGTGGGGCAAGAGCAAGCAGAGACAATAGGTCTATCCGGATTCGATTACTTATGGATTTTAGGCAGCATATAGAAAAAAAGGCTGCCTAAACAGCTTTGATCGATGCAAAGAGCCCTGGCAGTGGTATGAAGGTGGTTGTTAAGGATATGGGTTTTCACAGTGCTGTTAAAAACCTTCTGGTTAGTTACAGTCCTATCAGATGTGTGTGCAGTGTAGAAAGAAGGGTTGGAGAGTTGTGGTGGCCCTCCTGGAGGTAAAGGTCTTTACGTCACACCACAACGACCCCCACCCTGATCTGCTAGTGTGATGACAATATCTTCACGGCGACGAAGACGTGCCACGGCGACGAAGACGTGCCACGGCGCGAGATTCCTCAGGGGTGATTTTTGAGCGATGAATGCGGTTGTGATGACGTGATTTAATGTCATGGTGGGTATTCTTTATGTAATGATCAAGAGCCTAAGATGCACCGGGATACTTTTAGTTATAGTCTGCCGTGTCTGAGTGGAGCGATTATATAAACCTGTGTTTTACGTAAGTACAATTCTTATTACGTTTCACGCAGTTACCTTGTTTTGTTTATCTATGTTTTTGCAGGAGTCCTTGATAAATTGTTGTCTAACGTTTCTTATTTGTCTTTTTATTTCCCTCGTGAGTTGCTTGTATAATGCGTGGCTGTTGTTATTGTTCTTTTTTCTTCCACTAGCTTCATGGTAGTTTCCGTTATATATGTTTGTTTTTTATTTGTTTTCTTGGGTATATATATCTTGAATCCTTTTGGTTAACTCTTCTACTGGTTTTCCCTCTAATAAAACTTCGAATGTTTTTGCAATTTCTATGTTGTATTGTATTGAAATTTTTGACCAATCGAAGTTGACTGTAGCTTTACTTTTGACTTTTTTCAGTTTTTGTGTGAATTTAGCTACTAATAGTTAGTGGTCAGAGTATCAGGCTGCCCCTGATTATGTGGTACATGCTGAGATGTAATATTTCCATCTTTCAAGGTGGAACAATAGTTCTACTGGACGTAATTCTTGAATATTGGAAATAAACTCAAGGATCATCATTTAAAATGTGTTATTCTTCTTGTGCATTGGTTCTCGAACTCCTGCAGGCTGTTAGGATGTAAACTGATGAGTTGTCATGGCTTACAACATTGCTGCCATATCTGTGCCTTTCGGCATTACACATCCGACTTCAGCATGGCTTCTGGATCATTTTGACCCTATTTGGAATGGTACAACTCACCCCGTTCTACATCTTCCTTAGTCGCCTTGTCCAACATACATGGACGGTAAACAGTGTTGTTATTCTTTGCTCCCCTTTAGGACCCACACAAGATACAGACGTAAAGTGTTGTAATATTTAACAGAAACGCACATTAAAATAAAATATAAAAGTGGAACATTAAAGCTGGAAGCAGTGTACATTTCGTAGTTTATCATTTTGATTACCCAGCGATAAATAGATGATTTGTTGGTTTTTTCGGGGTTTTTTTGGGAGAGGGGGTGGTTATGGGGGCGGGCTGCAGTGATTTTCTACCCTATACAAATACCTCAAAAGTTAGCGATTGCTTTCTTTCTTTCTTCTCCTTTTATATCCCTTAATTCCTTGAAGCGTTAGGTTGATTGCTTTCTGAGTGGTCCAAGTGCTCAATTGCCTGGACTATTATTGAATTTTGTACCTCAACCTCTGAGACGCGCTCTGTACCTCTCTATCACAGAGTAGGACGTATCCTGTAGTATTTATATCAAAATCAATGTGTCTGCTTAGTTATAGTAACGCCCTATCTCTGAAATGGTATTCCTGTCACGTTTAAATATATTTAGAAGTTAGGTAGATTAGGTATGTTTGTTACCCTCTACGCACACTGAACATGCCTATAAGTGCTCAGATTTCTGCTTAAGAACATCTGTCAGGGTATAACGGCTAATGGTTCCTGTTCTATACTGGGTCAGTGCTCTTTTTAAATAACTTTGTTATGTTTTCCCTATATGTCATGCCTATCCTCATTGCCAATCGTGCATTCTTGATATTGATATGGCCATGTATCTCAAAATTCTCTCATCTTACGGACTGACGAAGAGCAAAAAGTATTTCTGCTCCGACCATTTGTTATAGTGATGAGACTAGCTAAATGATCGGCCCGTTCGTTTCTCTCCACACTCCACTGTTCGGCGACAAAGATAAGACTAACATTTTAACTCTCTCTAATGATACTACGTACATCACCTGTTTTGACTCTAAATCATAGGTGATGAGTCTCACAGTATGCATGCATGAGAATAGGCTTGCCATCTCAGCACGTTTATTACTGTCTGCTTTGCGGCAAACACTTCCATCGATAGACTGCGTGTTGTTGCGGTAAAGGCAACACTGGCTTCGTCCACTGTTCTAGAAGTATAAATACGGCTGTTGTAACGACTTACCAGCAGCCATTATTTTCTTAACTAGCTGCTAAGGTAGCTTGCTGGCAATAATGAGTTAAAGCTTTATCGATCTAACGTTCTGTCTGTTGTCTGTGTTTCTGTCTGTCTATCTATATTTCTGTTTATCTAACAATCCACATTTCTCTCTGTCTATCTATCCACATTTCGTTATAAAAACTAAATCTGGTGAATACCTTTCCTGTATAATTGATTCGACGTCTGCTGTTCGGACCAGGTAGTTTACTTCAATGACGCCAACAATGTTCAAACAACATTCCAAGCGTTCTTTCACACAGAGAAAGCATCCTGGCAACTGCTCTTGAAAGATAAACAGTTAATTTCAGACAAGAAACCTAGTTCTTGGAAATAATGCAGATGTGAATTAGTAACATTTTATTAATGTCTGATTGTGCCTTTTCTATGCATCTATTGATGTATATTTCGCATACATATGTGGTGGTATGTTTGAGTTTAGTATACAACTATATATTTATTGGTGCATGCATCATTCCTGTGCTGTTGTGGCCTTATTGGGGAGCAAAGAATAGTAACGCTAAATATGGCATACACGTCGTAAGCGCGAGCGACTACAAGGTGTCAAGGGATAAATCTTCCAGTGTAGGGTAAGAACCCTAAACAGGAAGTAGGTGGCTGGGGTAACACTGGAAAATGTCAAGATATACAAAAATAGGTAGGTGTGTTACCAAAATAAAACATAAAACAACCTAACAACGAGACACAGGGACAGAAGGAGGATAGTGTGGGCTTGGATTTCAGATCCTATATAGGGTAAAGTGACCTAGAAGTCATGCCGAAGGCGGATGTGCTATTTATTTTGAAAGGAGATGATACGGATATCGCTAATAACTTTTAAAAATGACACTTTGTATTCCGTTCTCTATTCTCTATTCTGCAGGAGTTTGAGAACAAACGCAGAAGAACAACACGATGTATGAATATATGAAAATAGGACTGAAACTCTAATCCTGAGGACCGCTTCTTTCAACCAAGGAAGTTAACTCAGTTTGGCTATATCAGAGATGGGAGCACTAAAAATAATGTAGAAAGTATATTTCTTCTTCAGCGTTCATTCTCAAATTCCCACAGGATTTCTCGTGTAACAGGACAATGTTCCTACAAGAGTTCCAGTTGGATGTCGTCCAGAGAATGGAAATGCGTTGTGTCGCCGTTTTATTTGCGCCAATGGCCCATCACATCCATCTTCGGCAGAAGAAAGTATACAAATATGTATATTTACTAGACTGAGAAATATCACATTGGGATGTGTAAGGGAGATCATTTATTGTTTGTACGGCTGCGTTGTGGCTATTGTTTATTGTGTTTGTGTCGATTCCAAGGTATTACTGGAAATTAGTTTGTATTTCATATGCGTATAATGGTGGTGTCTTCATAGCATTACTTCATACCCCGAACATTTCAATTAATGAAGAATTCGCAAAATTGCATGTAAAAATCTCACCGATGTGTTGAAGTTATAGGTCACCACTGTGAAGTCATTACTACTCAACATGTTTCTTTGTTAAGATCTGACTACGCTGCTGCGCACTTACTAGTAAACATGATGCTGTTGAATAGCATAACATACATTGACCTTGATCTATTATCGACATATTAAATGTACACGTTTTTTTTCTAGTTTTTCTTTCCCCGTACGTTATCAAATTTACACTGGCTCTCTCTTTTATCAGGAAAATGGTTCTACTAGATTTCACCGTTTTATTTGTACAATGGTCCGAAAAAATCAAACTTCGGCGTTGGTAACTATTACGTTTAATGTTTTCACCATTTCCGCTGAACAGTAGAAGCCTGTAACCACATTGCTAGCAAAGTAAGCTAGCTACCAGAGAACTAGGTTTCCTACTTACACGGTAGTCCCTATAACGCTAGTCACTATAACGCTGGTCACTATAACGTTGGTCACTATACCGCTGGTCACTATAATGTTGGTCACTATACCGCTGGTCACTATAATGTTGGTCACTATATCAAAGCTAACATCGGATACGTATGTTTAACCTTTTCGTTGTTGTCCTGTGTCGCTATCGACATCGCAACAGACGCCCACTTCCACGTACTAATCAATCACTTCACTTGGGATATGACTACAAGCACGCTCTCCAGAAAATATTGCATGGCATGAGTAGAAATGATTCGCATGCCAACCTGTTTAAAGACATGAGCGTAAAAGAAGACGGACTCCACAAAACTATTTTTTAAAAAAAACGCAAGGTTACATATTGTGGGCATATAAAAAAGACACAATGCAATAGAAGGTTTAATCATGGGGGGGGGGGGGTGATGTTCAGAGAAAGAGAACACGATTCAGACCACTGATACAACGGGCACAGGAATTCAAAGACCTTCTGAATATCTCACTGGAGGAGGGTGATAGATTGAACAGAAATGAGATACTGCTTATGGAGTGGCAGTGAGTACAGCGTTCTGCAAATGATATGTCACATAGACAGATAGGGGACATGCAAATTGTAAGATCGCATATATAAAATCATGTTATTAGAAGCACGGGTTATTGATATATTAAACGCATTATAATGGAAATCATTTTTTTAAAATGTAAGCTTTTTTAAAGATTCACTTGTTCACAAGTGACAAGGCTACGTGGCCTGAAGAACATTTCTATGTTCAATAATGACAATGTATAGCAGTTTTTCGTTCTGGAATGGACCAGGAAATGCAACATAATTACAAAATATCTGCTGATTTTCGACAACAGTTGCTCGTTCACTGGTCAAACACTGGCTTAGAAAGGTGAATACTAACAGTAACCACCACGTGCTATGAAGCTCATTCGATTTACCTTACTCTTACACTATAAAAGTATCTAAATATACTGTCGATGTCTATAACTTGTGTGGTAAATTATACATTAGAATTTCTATTATGGAGATTTTATTATCAGACTCTGAATCATGCACGCGTATATGATGTCAATTTAAAACAGTGATTCCTAAACTGTAATTGACGAAAAGTTAACGAATTGTGTGCGAAATTAATTATCAAAGAAATTTAAAAAAAATGAAATAATTATAACACCCAAAAACACTACAGAAGCATTACATTTTACACTTCACAGTATCATATTTCACAGTGTATTTCTCTCGCACCCCTTTCTATATAGATCACATAAGTAAAGCAAAGTAACCCATAGCATTTATTAATGTCGTAGGGTGTGAGATGTTAGCGATCTCACATTTCATATGCTCTGCAAATGAGGACGGTAGCCATCTCCTCTCCCTCGCAGTCTTTACTTCCCGGATTAATCCGGTACCCATTTACGGCTGGGTCGACCTGGGAGACGTTGCGATCTGAAACATTTCCCTCCTCAGCTGGGAAATGAACCCAGGACCATTCATATGCGAAGCCAGTGCGCTAACCACTGCGCTAACGCGGCTCCTAGATCACATAGATATACTGCCAAGGACACTCCAGTATTCTCGGTAGTAGAATAGAAGACGGGGTTGCATCCAACCCATTAATAGATGGAGGGTTGACTCGCATCAATAGATGGAGAGTTGGTAATAGATAAGTGACAGGTGCTGAAATTACGTCACGAGCTTTTGCTGAATGAGAACACTGATATTGATGAACCATCAATGCTAGCATTTGAAGAATTCGGTATTGATTGTGGTTCTCGTAGAACTGAACTTCTCTTCAGCGAAAGAGAAGCCTGGTCAACCACTGAAACCAGCAATATCCATAAACGTCGTCATCTGCTAGTGGAGAACCAATGGCTTTCTAATGGTGGGGAATCATACTGAATATATATATATATATATATATATATATATATATATATATATATAATATATATATATATATATATATATATATATATATATAATATATATATATATATATATATATATATATATATATGTCCATTCATTAAACTTAATAGTACAATTCTGTATACAAATACTGTTGAAGTATACTCTTATAGTACATTGCTATTCATCAATTGTTGAAATTCTTACAGATCACTAATATACCCTTTCCTGTACAATGTGGTAGATCAGCTTTCGAATCTCACACAAGTGTAACCAAGTTCTATGAGACAGACCAAATCCTTTTCGAGTTGACAATGTTTGCTTGAACACATTTTAATTTCCGAACTACAACCCAGAGTTCAAAATGTGAGAGTCCCTCATATATGATATACGTATGCAATAGATAACAGATGCAATGAGTCGTGTGAGTAAGTCCAATGAACGCGATGAGTAAAGGTGTTTCATTTTTCTTGAATGTTAATTATATATATCGTCGAAGTTAAAAGCCGTGTTTCTTAATACGGTCAGAATAGGTATGCGTCGTCGGAGCTACTATATATGTGATTAATCAGCGGCACTTTTATCGACATAAATGAGGTTTAGCACATATGAAGACATCATAAATAAGGTGTAGCACATATGAAGACATTATAAATGAGGTTTAGCACATATGAAGACATTATAAATGAGGTTTAGCACATATGAAGACATTATAAATGAGGTTTAGCACATATGAAGACATTATAAATGAGGTTTAGCACATATGAAGACATCATACATGAGGTTTAGCACATATGCAGACATCATAAATGAGGTTTAGCACATATGAAGACATTATAAATGAGGTTTAGCACATATGAAGACATTATAAATGAGGTTTAGCACATACGAAGACATTATAAACGAGGTTTAGCACATACGAAGACATTATAAATGAGGTTTAGCACATATGTGGATATCATAAATGTCTAGATATCGATTCTGTTTAATTTCAATTGCTTTTCTGTGTTAAACCTTCATGTATATGAATTTAACACAATTATTGTTTATATTGGAATATTATCATGGAAGATGTTCTTTATCTTGTGAGTAACTTAAACTTAGAATAATCCTCTTAGTGTAAGGAGCGTACATTTCAATCGTAACGTTCATGAAATATGGGTATATTAGAATTGTGACCGTAATAAAGTTCATTTTTCATACCACAATCTACGTGTGTTTACAAAGTTAATTTTTGTCTATGATTAATTCCTGAGAATTATCTTTTGAAACTACAGAGTTGCGTGTTTTGAGCGGTACTCTAGACAGATGAAGGTAGACGTAGACAGACTCTAGACGTACTCATCCGCTGAGATGTGTTTAATCCATATGGAGTATACCCAATGCACAATTTTCTACTCCTTTTCAACCTCTGAGTATACCTTTATCTATATATTATCTGCGTATCTTATATCAACACTTAATTCAGTGGAATCCTTCTATAGCGCATTGTTTTATAACGAATTTACCTCTATAACAACAGAGTTCGAAATCATATATTATATTTATCTGTTACATTTTATACTGTATATAGTATAATATATGTAACTGATTACATATTTTAAACCAAGATTTTGGTTTAGACCAAGATTTTGTAATGGGAGTTGATTACATTACTATTGAATTAGCTGTACTGTGGAAAACAGAAAGTATCACCGAATTTTATATCTTTGTGACTTTCTAATAACACTTGTCCGTCTGTTTGTATTGTTCATGCAGAAGCTATATCTATCTGTGTGATCAAGATAGAAATGTTCGCATTTCAAATGTATACTGATTGTATGAAACATAACCGTTTAAATATTTTTGTCACCGAAGTCGGATGTGATGGTCATTTGGCTCAAATTAAACTGCGACGGAACGCATGTCCGTACTCTGAACTAAGTCGTGCTAGAAATATAGAGGGTTTTTTCTGGGGATTGTGAGACATCATTTTCTTCCTCATTCATTTTTAATCTCCTACAGATTAATAGAATCCATGGAATGCAATGCGTGGTGTCATGGTTTATAACTTGGCAGGCAATGTCTCTAACTTCCTGAAACACCCGACTTCGGAATGGCGTGGTAATACTTTATTCCTATTTAAGATTGCCAGCTCCACCACCAGAATCATGCTTATTTGCAATTTGCAGCATTCATTAGATTGGGTGAGAGAGGTGTGTGTGAAAGGTTGCTATTGTTTTCTCCCCTCTCGGGCCGGATAATAAACGGGTGAGATACAGTTATTATAGATGGTTTATTTATCAGTTTATAAATCCGTGTCTGGTTTGTGTAGTTCGGGTACTTCATTGAATGTACAACACTCAGGAGTCCTCCTTTGATTTACATCTTCAGCGATGTCGGTGAGTGTGGGGATATTTTGACCTGTCCGGTTTTTGTATCTTTCCGCCTATGATTTTCGTTTTCTTGCTCTGCTTCCCCCATGATAAACTGTACCGTTCAATAATCTCTTTAGACAAGAAAATATGTCGACATTCATGTCCAAACCTTGCATTTTTTTGACATTTAATTGTTGAAAGTAGCGAATCTTGTACATTTGCGAGATTGATTTATTTACTTTATTACTTTATTTCTTCACAAGGCATAAGACGGACATGGAACCAGGTCCGTTATATATTAAAATTGGTAGCATATCCTATCCAGGACGTAGCTATCAACCCAGCATTTGTAGGCTGTGGTGATTTTCTAGGCAATATAAATACGTTCAGTAGGTTGCCATTGCTTTCTGAACGGTTCGGATGCACAATTGCCTGTGGTGAGGATCGAATTCGGTACCTTTGCCGTCACAGACGCGCTCTGTACCACTTCGCCACAGAGCCGGACTGTTATATATTCCTGGTTCAAATCCCGTCTACTGCATTATGATTTTTTCTATAACTCCTCGATGTTTTCTATTTATATTACGGTATTTCTTACGTGTACATTTTTCATATGTTCGCTATAAGATATGCTCAAAATTCATCTATAACAACACTTGTATTCGACGGCCAGTATCCGTTTCTTCCTGTCTGCAGTGAGATTCCAACTCTCAAAGCCATACATTATAATAGATAGCGATAGTGAGTTATAAATGACGATCTTCACCCCAACACTGATGTTGGTTTTCCATATCAGACTGAGTCCTGACATAGCAGCCAGGGCCAAGATTTTACATATATTTTATGATGCTCAATCTTATTTTATAATGATTTAAGTAAGGTTTTCTACACATTTTATGAGCGTTGTTATTGATTTCAATACAATTTGTTTTGGACAATTCAAGTCAGAGAGTTACCAGACTTTTCAGAGATTAAGTCAAAATTTTGGATGGTGGGGAAGGAGGGTGTCTCTAAAAGCATTTGACCATTATTGAGATAGGGAGGGAGAAGGAATTGACATTAGTGGACTACAACACATTTTTCTTACACCAATTAAATTGTTGAGAATTTTACACTTTTTCTTACACCGATTAAATTGTTGAAAATTTGACACATTTTTCTTACACCAATTAAATTGTTGAGAATTTGACACATTTTTCTTACACCAATTAAAGTGTTGAGAATTTGACACATTTTTCTTACACCATTTAAATTGTTGAAAATTTAACACATTTTTCCATCCGTGTGTTGCAGAATCCGAAGGGGAGCAAATAATAGCAACACTCTTACTCATGTCTTACAATGCACGTCGCAACAGGTGACTGATGACGTTGTTGGAGGAAATGGCTGCCTCATCCCTTAGAGGGTAAAATAGATTAATACGCCGCGATGAAGTCGGATGTGTGAGGTAGAAGGCGCAGATATTGCATCTGATCTGTAAAACCATGACACAATACATTTCATTCTGCGAACTACATCTCGCTAACCTGCATGAGTTCAAGAAAGAACGTGAAAGAAGAAGAATATTTCAAACCATATGGAACAAATCATGTCTTTTTTAGAACTTGTGCTACTAAAACATTACGGGAAAAAGGGTGGGGGGGGTAAATATTTTTTCATATATATATATATATATATATATATATATTATACACATATGCGTATATACTTATAAAGACTAACGTCCAAGAAACGTAACATCAAAGGCAGGGAATTATAAGGGTGAAATGTCAACGGAAGGAAACTGTGAAACGTAATTTGTAGCAAATTTCGCATTTATGATCGCTAGCTTGTGATTTCGTGTTTCATAGTTGCCTCGCTAAAAGTTTTCTATCTACAATAAAGATCCGTTCCATGTTTTACCCACATTCTCTTCTATATCGACTGGCATTGTGTATTTTTCTCACAACTGGATAGCAAGTCTAGATGCTTGTTTGGTCGCTTCTCTGAATTATGCATCGAGATAATCTATGAATATTTTCTGAACTATGCATATTATGAAATATTCTACAAATTGCATAAGCAAAAAAAATACACTATTTTATATTATACTGTAATACACACAATTGTGGATGCAAAGACGTATCTCAACTTCATATAATAACAGGATATATAATATTATTATTATTACTTCCAGAGTAAATCAGCTTTTTTTCTTTGATGATCAATTATGAAGACTCGAAAAGATCGACTGCTGCTAAGGACTGATTAACATAAAAACCACATCGTTGCCAGAATTCTCTTCAACACATGTTCTTCACATTTTCTCCAATACTCAATATCCATGTGTGCGAGGGCACCGCGTGTTATCATCACAAAGTATGAAAGTATTGTTAAATGTGGTAACTTGACTTTTGACTGCAGACCACACACGTTCAATGTGATTGAAATGTGAATAGTAAGGTGGTTGCCGAAGAGAAGTATGACAATGCTCAACGATGATTTTCTCAATTACAAAAGTCTTCGTCATCTTTGTCTGTATCACAAGTTCTAACATCTCTGGTTTGAATTTACTTCTGCACAAAACTACATTTTACTGTGTACGTCATTTTATTATTTCTTGTTTTGCTTTATGAAGTGGGAATTTCATCTTCATGCGCTACTATTTTATGATAGGAGACATTGTCCATAACAATACGTGATGGCCTATCTAGAGTTGGCAGAAGTGAATTCACTAGCCTATTCTTGAAATTAATTTAATTCATTTCGGTGTGGTATTCTCTACCATCTGTAGATAGTGCCTGGAAAATATGTTATGTTTACTGTCTGCATGGCCTATTACAATGTGTTTACCTTTGTCTGCGTGAATTTTTTTTTCTTAGTTCCATCAAATGATTGTCACTTTTTATCAAATGTTTGGTGATCATTTACCCACGATTCGTCCGCATATACTTTGTCATAACCTTCCATCCTACGCTCTCGTATCGGTCTCAGATATTTGCATTTTGCAGCTAAGAGGTGCGTTTTCTCTCATAATATATTCTTACCTGTAATAGAATTTCGAAAAATGAAATCGCTGCCCCTAACATTCCTCCATAATGCGGTTTTAGAAATAGAAATATGACAATGACCGTGCTGAGGAAATTTCAATTCACGCAGTGTTACCACATCATTTACCTGAAACATTTTAAGCAGCTCATGTACAATAATATTTTTTATCGAAATCGTCAATTTTCCATTTCCGAACATGCTGTCGTTCATGATTACCATATTTATTGTCCTGCTTTATCAATGGTTAAATGACAATTTATTTAAACCGAGAGCATAATGTGTTCTCGTTTTAGAATTTTGCATATCATAATACGAACGGCCCCTTCTAGCTTCTCTACAATACTAACTGTATAATTATGTAGTCATATTTTGCATTGTAATTAATTTACACTTCAAACCAATATTGTAATAAAATTCGTATCTGCATATACAAATTATCTAAACTGAACAAGATACAACAATAAAATCACGTCGAATATGCAATATGTCTTTGAGTAAACTGGAGTTTAGCTATTTTTTCTAAGAATGAATAATATGGCCATCTAACCATAAGTACAACGGAACTGAAACTAACTGTCCAGACAATTTCTCGTCTAATGCATACCCCAGTATTTCCGTGCTTTTCATTAGTGAAGATCTTGAAAACACATCGCAATAACCAATGGAAAATAATAAGATATTCATGCCATATATAAACTTACGTAGGCTGACAATAACCACGAGATCACTAATTAAACGACAAAAATGTGACACATTTCGTACTAAAAAAAAATGATTTCCGCTCAATATCTAATGGAAATGTAAATTCGTTAATATCATGCACAACTCAATAGATAGTTGTATTTCACGTCAGTATAATTCATTCAAAAATGATATCTTCTTAATTTCTTGTACTTTTGATTGCCCAGTATATTTATACTTTGCGTTACAAGCAATGAAGAGTTGGAGAGAACAAAACAATGAACTAATAAGGAGTATTTGTCCTCATCAACAGGGACTGTCTGACCGACTCGTCTGTACTGTACAACATGACACTTTATGTACATTCAAAAATCTTTATAAATGTATACTTTATAGATAATCAGTTTCAATCTAGCTACATTTTTATAGTGAAAATAGTAGTTTCATATGGGCATGAAGATATTCAAATTGGATCCAAAAGATATTTTCGAACTAACAAGCAGTTTTGAAGAAAAATAATGCCAACTGAGTAACACGAATTATGGAACGGACTATAGTACTAGTAGTCATGTACTGATTTCTTAAGAATGTGGGGGATTTAGGTGATTGAAAATTAGATCTCTATAAGGCCGCTATAACCTTGTCTACAGACCCTGTAATCACTATTGCAATCACAACGCTGACGTCTCCACATCCATGAATTAGTTGTGCTAAATATATTAAACCTACAGATAAAAAAGATAATAGACTTCAAATTAAAAAAAACAACTTAACAAACAATTCATATATTGTTTTAAAACTTTGGTGTTATATTACGATTCTGCAAAATTCACTCTGATCTGTTTTTGTTTGTTACCTAACGATTATGTGAATTATACACTGAGCTGTTTTTGTTTGTTACCTAACGATTATGTGAATTATACACTGAGCTGTTTTTGTTTGTTACCTAACGATTATGTGAATTATACCCTGAGCTGTTTTTGTTTGTTACCTCACGATTATGTGAATTATACCCTGGGCTGTTTTTGTTTGTTACCTCACGATTATGTGAATTATACCCTGAGCTGTTTTTGTTTGGCTAAACTATGTTTCATCACTATAAGTATCACACACGAGAAGTATGTATATATATATATATATTAAAAAAGGTGATATCAAATAATGTCTGGACTTGAGCTGTGAATGAAGATTAGCATGTCTCTGTTAACACAGCAGAACGATCACATTTCTGGTTGTCGTAATTTTCGACTTCCTGCTGTTTAATGTATATCTTAAGATAAATTTTAACTTTATAGGTTATTCATGACACAATGTTCTATTCTGTTATGTCTTGTCCTTTCAGTGGTTCCTTCAGTGAGATGTGATCATTTTTATTAAATCGTTTTTGGTTTCGTGATGAAACTTTAGTTGTTGGATGTTTTCAATTTTCGTCATATCAAACATGAAGCTTCTGGTAACTCTGTGATGTTATTATTATATCATTACTGACCCATACGTATTTACCTATTTCTATTAGCATTACTTATTGCATCGTGCTATTGCTGTTTTCATATTTGAATCCTCTTCTAATGATATGTCCACTGCATCGTCACGGATTGTGCTTGCCATTTTCCTGTGTCAACTGGCATCTTTGTTGCGTAATCTGTAAAATAACAATCGTCGTAATGTTTTTTTTCCCTATTTATAGCCGCGTAGCGCAGTGGTTAGCGCATTGGATTTGCATATGAGTGGTCGTGGGTTCATTCCCCAGTTAAGGTGGACATGTTTTTCAGATCACTACGGCTCCACGGTCGACCCAGCCTTAAATTGGTACCGGATTAATCCGGGAAGTAAAGACTGCGAGGGAGAGAGGGGATGGCTACCGCCCACATATAGCAGGGCAACTAAAATGTGAGATCGCTAACATATCACACCCTTACGGTATTAATACATTCTATGGGTAATTTTACTTACTTTACTTACTATTTATTCTAGACATTATGTGTGTTTCCGTCCTATGCAATTTTTAAATATCTTTGGTTTTAGCTTTCATTGAAAAATCATGAAGAGAGCCATATCGTTATTTCATAGTTATGTATATGAAAGTATTTACTTGAGACATAACTAAAAAAAAGTAGAGGATTCACTGTGTTGTACACTGCTTTCCCAATAAGTACTCTGTCTCTCTAAACGATGCCACATGTCTTCGTCCAATACTACAACCTATATAATTAATACCGTATATTCAAGGATTCTTCGTGTTCTGCCTTTGTACTCAAGCTCATGTAGATTAGCATGATGTAGCTCAAACAAGTGACTTAGTTGTATCATTCGTTACAGCGTGGCTGCGATAACTAGACATTGTAACCTGACATATCCGAATTCAGCATTGTTTTTCAGTTACTGTGACCCTCTATGGAAATGGACAGCAAATCCATCTCCTAACCTTCGTAGTCTCTTCTTACGATATGAATGGTAGGTAGCAGTGCCACTATTCTTTCCTCCCCTTTCTGGACACGGCAACATACATGATAGAATGAAGTGATAATATACGGGGATCTATTGAAAAACATGCTCTTCTGAACAATACAACACGACACGACACGGGATTAAAATCGCCATATCTTGAAGAGAATGTAAATGGGTTAACAACTATGCCAAAAGTCCCACAAATTCAAATGTTAATAAAATGTTTCCTCTTAAGACGGGATGTCGACCCAAATGCGCAAATAAAATGACAAAACACCGCATTTCTATTCTCTGACTAAATTGTGCTGGAAATCTATTAGGACCATTGTCCTGTTACAAGAGAGATTCAGTGGGAGTTTGAGAATGAACGACAAAGAAGAATAAAAGATAATATATATTCGTTTGTTATCCTTCCTATACTAAGTGTCAAGATGAGGGAATCTGCTGGTGTTGAATGTATATTGAATGTATATTGTGCCCGCCGAAGACGGATGTGTCGGGCCATTGGCGCAAAGAAAACGGCGACACGACGCATTTCCATTCTCTGGACTACATCCTTCTGGAAATCTAATAGGACCATGGCCCTGCTACACGAGATATCCAGTGGGAGTTTGAGAATGAACGATGAAGAAGAAGAAGAATGTATATTGTCATACGCTTCTATGACAGCTCTTAAAGAGACCAAATACATTGTAGTGTCTTACAACACTAGTTGAAAAAATATATAATTACCATTTAAATTCAAAAACGTTCCAACAGCCAAATATGGGTTGTAGTAATACAAATATGAAGTTGATAATACTATAGTAATTCAGTAACTATTTGTTAAAAATATGTACCACTACTAATATTACTAATACTACTACTAATACTACTACTAATACTGATCCTGTACATGACGAATGCGGCTGTTAACTAATTACGTCAACAATTTTTTTACCACTTTTGACCACCATCTACTCCGTGTCAACAACTGCCAAAAATACAGCTCGTATTTTTCTCGTAACTCACCCACACTGCTTAATTATATTGAAGATATAAACCTTCACTCTCCCAATATAAACCCAAAAATAGTTTTGCATATAGATTATGTACAATCTGCATGATTATTATGTAATTTTTACACAATTTTCAAATTTAAGCAATTTAATTAGTGTAGTATTTTTAACCTCAACTTTTCTCAACTCCAGCAACACCCCCGTTTCCGTCATGATAATAACCGTTAACCTTTTATTTCTCACCCCTCCCCTCCTTAATTTTTGACATAATACATGGACAGCTCCATATCTTTCAACCTTGCAGTTTTGTTATCAGCGGTACATTGGTTTCTTTATATTACAGTAAATGTACACTTGCTGCGTACAGTATATTTCCAATCATTGTGTTGTAGGAATTCCATATCTGACTTAACCGTTCACAATGTACAAATACATTGTGCTCATCACTTACATTTAGATAATAGTATTCAGAAAATATGCAGATATTAATGTCTCTTGATTTCTCTTTCTAATGTTATCTTTTCCCTCTCTCTTTTTCGTTCACGTTCTCTTTCTCTCTATGTCTCTCTTATTCTTTCTGTCTTTCTACTCCTATGTTACTTTCTTTCTATCTGCTATCTCGCTTGTTCTCTCTTCCTGTCTCGTTCTTCCTTTCACTTTATCTCACTTTATATCTTTATTTCCATCTTTTTATATCTTATCTCTTACTCCTTCTCTTTCTTCATGTCTTTGTCTTTCTTTGTCTCAATGTATCTTTCTCTTTTAATTTTTTACTCTATTTTCTTCTCTCTTTCTCTCTCTCTTCAAACTGTACTTGCTTGACTCATCCCTTGTATCTTCTTGTATCACCTAAAACATCCGCTAAATGTAATCTGGAATCTTAACCATCCCTTGGTTATAGTCACTGTATTAACGCTTATCACCTGTAAAAATCTGATACAGGTCTGGCTAGGTGCGACTGCGTCAATTTCAGACCGAGGCACTGAACACGGCTAGACTAGCATTCGATCAGCGGTCAATGGCTTTCCCTCTCAACTCTGCTGCGTATTGATTAACTAAACTACTGAAAGTGTCTTTAGTTATTCTGTGCGGTTTATATTGCTATTGGAAACGGAATGCATATTCGAGATTGTATGGGTATGTTCTATCATAGCCTATGTTCTTTATACGCAAATCCACTACATACGAAATCTGTTATTTTGTACCTTTGATAAGCCGACAGAATCGCCACTTACCTAACATTCTGAAAGCATGCGTGTCTAATTTTTATGACTACTTTCAACTATGTTATAAAGAGGACTGGAAGATATTTACGGATATAAAGTGTTAATAGTATATACTTATTTATACATTGTATATTGCATATAGCCTTAATGCATGATGTTGAGGAAAGATGTAATGCGACTTTGCACACAAACAAGATGAACACATGCACTCATAATGAATGTGTATCGATCATCGTATGTGTATTCTGTAAACAGTATGAACTGTTTAAACTGTTTACAATGAACTGTTTAGACTGTTTATTATGGTCATATTGTACACTTAGGTTGCGAATACAAACTAATGACAAAATGTAACTTCATATAATGAGCCATACGGTTCATGGATGGGTTTTTTTTTTAAATTGTGACGAATACCTTCAGTGTTTTGTTTTATGATGTGTCTCAGAACAAAGCACACATACTAATAAGACAACATTTATGATGGCTACAAACGGATTCAAGAGCTCAACGTCATTCAGTGGTAACAACAATAAATCTTCACAGAAACCTTCAAACGTCCCAGGACTTTTCTCTAGTGACGAATCATTGGTCAGGAAGGCTAAGCTAGTAAAAACAGACTCTATAAAACAAGATTCAAGAATTAATCCACCTTCTCACACCAGTCAACTAGCTAAACAATTCACACTCAGACAGCTGGCAGAGGATTTTATGGTTGTGGCTACCAACGGAATTGTATCAACACCGCCAACATCTGTCAAGAGCAGAAGAACGACAGCATCGTTGTCTCCTGCAGATAGTCCATACAATGAACGATCTGTTTCTTTAAGATTAAAAATAAGCCCTAAAGGCAGTCCTAGGATAACCTCACGTGGCAGCCCATCTATGAATAGTCTTCGATGTAGAGGAACGAGCCCAAAAAATAGTCCCAGACTGCTGAAGGCATCCATCCATAAGTCCAACACAGGTAAATTGTGTGTGTTCTATATTTTAATTGCTATATATATATATATATATATATATGTTAATAAATAACAATTAGACACCAAGAAGCTGTTCATATGAAAAACAGAAAGTATTCTAAGCGTTATTCCATATAAAAAGTGGATCAATTAATAGATAAAATATGCAGTATGTATGACCATATTTTATCGCACCCATTAATATTTGATGAGAATCATATAACTAATTAGCAGTGAAAGGATGCAGTTAATGGAGAACGTCTAGTTTCTGACATTCTAACCGTAAGCTTAGGATTACTATAATATAGCTTTTGAAATGCTAACCCTAAGCCCTGGATTACTATACTCTAGTTTCTGATATGTAGTGGTAGTCGTAGTTTGGATCCACTATCCAAACATGGGAAGGATCACACCAGGACACACGGCTACAGAATAATAACCATGCAGAATACGATAGGCAAGCTTTTAGAAATAATTGAGGTCCGGAACGTATCGCATTGTTTATCAACATTGTTAGGAGGATATCGCCCAGGACAGAGGACATGGCAGAATGCAGCCGTATTGCGCAGGATGTTTTTGAGGGCTTCGATTCGCGTATGGAGATCGCAATAGACCTTGAGGATGCTTACAATAGGTCACCGTTGGATATCCTGATGGACTAACTGTTAAATCTTGCAGTAAATCCTTTTGTCCTGCGGCGGTTTGGTGTGGTCCTGATGCACATAATTGTAATTCTTAAGTTGTGTAACTGTGTATCGGTACCAACGGTTATTAGCCCTGGTCTGCCACAGGGGTCGCCTTTATATTCTGTGCTTTTAAATGTATACACAGTAAAGATCACTAGAAATCAAATCACAGGTGCTGGCAGAACGATGTCGTACGCCGATGACATCCTGTTGTATAGGCAGAGCAGAAATAAAGAAGAGTGCGTTGTGGTACTTCAGAAGGAGCTGGACAGACTGACGAATTGGTGTAGAGATATGGGAGCAGTGGCAAATCCTTCTAAGGCATTCGTGACGTGGTTTTCCTTGAACAATCACATGGTAAAGATACACATGCCATATATTTTGTTATCCGGGTAAAGTTTAGAAAGAATCAGCACAAAGAGATATAATGGTGTGTTTTTACTGACAGAAGTCTGAGTTTCAGAGAACATGTTTACCACGTTATCATAAGGACAGACAGAGACTTAGCAGCAATAAAAGTTATGGCTGCTGCGCAGAGTGAGTAGCGGTTGTTATTTCTTTTGTACTAGGGTTTGGTGGTGGCTGTGGTAGAATATGCACAGGTAATTCTGAATCGCAGCCAAACTCAGATCGCAAGACTGGATAGAATCCACAATACAATAATGCGTATCACACTTGGGTGCACAAGACACATCGACAAGAGCTATGATGTACCTACTTGACTGCCTAACAACAGAGCACAGACTATAGTATTGCTGAGCAGAGGCGAACCTTCAAATATATGCAGATAAGGAACACCCGTTGCATTCTGAAATACAGAAAGTTAAAGGCAGCACACTTAAGAGAGAGAAGTCGTGGATGGGACGTGCTCAGGATGTCATACAAAGTGTATGCAGATTTCAAGATGTGGCAGCAGGTGCGGAATAGATAAATCTACCAGCAGATTTCGAAACCTGTTTTAGAGTAGTAATACCACTTAGCATGGAAAGCAGAAAATGGTGTCCCACCACTGTGGAGAAAGAAGTGCAGTCTTTGGTCAGTGAGAATGCCGAAGAGAGGGAGGTGAGTATATACACTGATGGATCTGTGATGAGACATGTTAGCAGTGATTGGGTTTTCACAGCTCAGTGCTCAGGTAAAACGATCAGGCAGGAGAGTGTGGCCTTTTCTGTGACTACGCGTAGCATGACCATGGAGATTATGGCGGTGACTATGGCATTTGAGTGGGTATGCACACAGAAGGTAACGCAGTTCTGCATATTGAGTGATTCTATGAGTATGATTGAGTATGATTAACAGTGGATTGATACCTTGAGAAAGGCGAGGATGAAAGTTGTTACTTTTATTTTTATGCCGGGGCATGTGGGTGTGCGAGGCAATGACAGAGCAGATCAACTGGCGCCATGCGTGATTGTGGCACAGAGCAATGTGGAAATGGATCGAACTGGCGTTTTGAACTCCTTAAAAGATATAGCTCGCGAGAGTGAAACTAGTGTGGATGATGATTCTTTTTCAATGGCCAGGATTAAAGAAGCATTTCAGGGTTTGAAATGCGGTGTTGCTAGACGTGAACATTTTAGAACGCACAGACGAATGATAGTCAACAAGAATAGAACATGTACTTTGAGCAGGAGTGTAATAGCGGATACACTCAGGGAGAGATTGGAGAAACTATTGACATGTCCAGTTTGCAGTGATGATGATACGATGGCTAACTAAGTTTCTGACATGCTAACCCTAAGCCCTGAATTACTATACTCTAGTTTCTTACATCTTAGCATTAATCCCTGGATTCCTATACTCTAACTTCTGACATGCTAACCCTAAAATGATGGATTACTATACTCTAGTTCTTTCATTCGCAAATGTTATTGAATGATTTACATATTGAAGATCAAATATTACAAAAATGTATAATATGTTGTGACATCATATAAGATAGTCCATCAATCGTATAAAGTTAAGAGGAAATCACCACTACATCATTTATGAAATTCTGGTTGGAACGTTTTCTGTTTGCATACCATCTTAGAAATCACAATAATATTTCAATACTGTCTGCACTCTCCAGCTTAATGTACAACACCAATGATGTATGTTGCTGAAATATGATTTCAGCTGGGAACAGAAAAATAGAGGGTAAGATAGATAAAGCATATTTAGTGTCTATTAGTAATGTAGGGATTTGCACTTTACACTAGCGATTAATAAATGCCACACAGGAGGTCAAAAATGTGTTCTGTAGGGCAGGAACAGGCAGATATATTTTGTCTGCCAGGATTGAGAAGTTTGGGAATCTGTGTTAGGTAGCATATAAAATACAGTATTGCGGTCATTAAGACGTGCTTCGCAGATGACCGGACCCAACACGCACAAGAACCGGTATGTGACTCACATATATCAAATTGGCACGATTTAGCATTTTTGAATCAATGCCCATCAGTCCTTCGGAAAATATCATATTGCTTTTTTTCTATTTCTTTTGTTTCATTGATAGTTGTCTAATTGCTGCTACTGTTGTTTCATCTCTGTCCTTCTAGTTTTTACTCCTCCGGCGTATAACTATATTTAGTTTTGTCCTATAAACGTGACGGTCAATAATGATGTTCTAACTCGTCGTATTTTGTTGTGAATATGGTCTTAATAAAGATCTTATGGTCGAAATGGCGAAGTGTGTGTATTATTAAGGGTTTGTACGGTGATTAGCAAAACTACATTAGGCATTTCCAAGTTTCACCTGTTCTCATGCACACATACTTAGTGACTCAGAGAATGTACTCCACAGAGTTGGAGTCGTCCGCAGTCAATGGGTTGAGTTATTGACACAATCTATGACCAGAAATGATATTGTTATATTCGTACCAGGACATGTGAGTGCTTAGGGCAATGAGCGATACGAGCAATCCGATTCACTGGCGAGCATGGTTACAGTTTCAACATGAACATCAATTGATTTATCTGACTTACATGCAATTTGCCTAGTCTCTTCCGCCGCTAGTGATCCCGTTCTAATGCTGTAACGCCATGCTGTTCTATCTTGAGCGAGGCTCTACCAAACGCCTACGTCAATTTTAAGATGTTTCAGTGATGACTTGAAGCACTTTTTCTGTCCACCAGCTTTTCGAATTCCTGCCTTGAGTGCTCCATAATATATTTATTTTGGCAGACACCAGTCCTCCATACCCACAAGATGACATGCCCAGCGTGCTTGTGCCTTTATAAGTAGTGTGTAGATTATTGTTGTTGATATTTTCAAGATCTCATAGTCTTGTACTTTGTCCCACCAATAGATGTTTAGTAATTTTCATAGGCAGGTAAGATGGAAATGATTTAATTTTCTTACATGTCTAGCATACACTGTCGTGATGATGATCAGCAATTAACTAACCTCTGTAACGTAACACATAATCAAAGATCTGAAAAGACAGATGCATTTAACTGTAAGCCAAAGTAATGTGTGTATGTGTGTTTGTTTGTTTTGCGTTCGCTTCATTGTAACCATCACGGATATCCGTGCGATTTCTGCCGGGAGCGTGATTAAGTTGTGCCACCGTTATGCGCCTTGTAGGCATAGCACATCCGATTTCGGCATGCCTTGACAATTCGGGTGGGCTACCCTTAGCCTGTGACAGCCTCTATATCTGTCTCCAGGCACGCGTAGTGGCGACTCTTCGCTCAGACGATTTTTGCTCTCGTCTGACTCGTAGTTCCACTGTCTATGAACTTGCCTCGTGTAATTGGACGTGCTGTGTCTGTACCCATTGCGTACTGAACCGTTTCTCATCCGTGAGCCTGGCTCCTTAAGGGGTTGAACTCAACAGAGGAGTTGGACCCTGGCTCTTTCGCCCTCTTAGCCGAGGTGTCATTCACCGACATCGTGTACCTCTTGTCCAAGTTCGAGTCTCACACCACGCGTTTGAGAGCAAGGCGTTCTCGAGCTGAGCGTACTTGTCCCAATAGCGCCTGAGCCCATCAGGTACTGAACCCTTTCTCTCTTCAAGTGTATTTCCGGTGTAGGAAAACCTGACTGTAGAGTTGGGCCAGGGCTAAATCGTTGTCCCTTTTGTGCCTGAGCCCATCCGGTACGGAACCCTTTCGCTTCGCGAGCATATTTCCGGTTTAGGAAGGCTCGATATTAGAGTTGGGTTAGGTCTTCTTGCTTTACCAAACGCCAATCAATGGGTCTGGGTCTCTGTCTGTAAGGAACACAGGTAACTAGAAGCTCGTCTCGAGCTCACGGAGCTTGTAGATCCCCTTTCCTAGGGACTTTTCACTTTCTATTTGCAGTTCGCGCTGCCCTCTAGCGCTGTTCTGCCCTTTCATTGTTTCATTGTACTCTGTATGAAATATATTTGTCTCTCGCCATGCATCTACCTTTACGTGCATTTTACATTGGCTGCCCCTCCAATGTTCGGACTGAGCTGACTAGCTTCACTGTATGTCGAGTGTCGCTATATGTGGTGATGCTGATGGTGTCGGAGATATAGGCTGTCTCTTGTGCAGTCAAATCTCTTTCCATCTGCTTCCTCCACATTCTCGGACACGATCCCCAAATGATTTGGCCAGAATCAGCTCGAGTGCTGTATTTCTGTTTCCAAGGGGCTCCGCGTGGAGGTACATTTGGGATCTTGGTTTATTGAGATATGACAACAAACAAGAAGCAGAAATAAACGCACGATGTAATAAGGCCTGTCAGATCATTGGTCAATTAACACCTTTACTAAGAAACAAAGATATTACACTAGAAACAAAGAAAGCTCTTTTCAACACCATTTTCTTACCAACATTGTGTTATCAGTGTCAAACTTGGACATTAGATTCCAGAAAAATACATAAGATTAACACCACTGAAATGAAATGTGTGAGACGTATGATTGGAGTTAGCTTGAGAGACAAAATCAGGAATGAAGCACTAAGGAAACCATTAGGGATCAAACCAACAATAGAATACATACAGAAACAACAAGTTAAATGGTACGGCCACATAACTAGACAGAAAGAGCAAAGTATTATCCAAAAAACACTTAACAAACGATACGAAAACAGGAGACCTATTGGACGCCCTCGTAAAAGGTGGATAGATAGTGTATTAGAGACACTCGGAAATATAACAACAGAGGAGGCAAATAGAAGGGAACAAGACCATACACTCACTCTCCCCTCAACACCGAAAGGATGAGGACAGAAAGAAGAAGATATATATATATATATATGCAACAACACACAGATTCCCTAGAGTGATTTATATCTATTTACATTTATATTTTCAAGAGAACAAGTGAGGAAAAATTGTGTACAGTCCTTGATATTGTCTGACCATGCTTTTATTTTCCCTCCTCTGCTTCTTCCACCTTTGATATTTCCTGAAGTCTTTTTTGAGAAGGAAAAATGTCGGTATACATGTCCAAACCATGAAAGTTTTCGTCGTTTAAATTTTGAAACGATTATTCAAGTAGACCTGTATACACCTTTTTTATATAACTTATGTGCGCATTTGTCTTATGCTCTCTATAGGAAATTCGTAGGATTCGTCTAAAAATGTGTAGTATTCGAACGTCTGTAATCGTCTCTCGATATCCGCAATGAGTGCCCAGCTCTCACAACCATACATCACAAAAAAAAGCACTAGTGACAGAAACTGTCCACTTTGTGAAGTGTAAGCTTCGGAGGTCGTGGCGACAGTCAGACATGAACCACAATATCCATTATTCCTGTGAATAAATCAACGATATAACCAAAGTTAATATAAACTTCGTTGTTTAATGGAGGGTATCTTACCATAAGTGGTAGTAAAGTAAAGTTACCCATATCATTTATTAATGCCGTAGGGGTGTGAGATGTTAGTGATCTCTAATTTCAGTCGCTCTGCAAACGAGGGAGGCATCCATTTCCTCTCCTTCGCAGTCTTTACTTCCCGGATAAATCCGGTACCCATTTAAGACTGTGTCGATGTTCCGGGAGCCGTTGCGATGTGAAAAAAAAATTTCCGCTCAACTGGGGAATGAACTCATACGCGATGCCGGTGTGATAACCTCTGCGCTACACAGTCCCCTTGGTACATTTATTTAACCAAAAACCGTACAATAAGGCTTGTATATATATATATATATATATATATATATATATATATATTATATATATATATATATATATATATATATATATATATATATATATATATATATATATATATATATATATATATATATATATATATATATATTATATATATATATATATATATATATATATATATATATATATATATATATATATATATTATGTGTGCATGTATTTGTATTTCGTACCTTTTATTGTAATAGGAGATTGATCAGTATTTTTTTTTTACATTATAACGCCTACCTTGATAACATATACATGACCTCTATTTCAGCTTCCTTACAGTGACATGTAATATATTCTATTATCGTTTCGACATAGTGATGTATTGTGACGGTTCCTCTTTCACTCATGTACTTCATTGGGCTGTAACAGCTCTACTTCATATTGTGTGTATATATTACAATATTGTTCGAGAATATGTTAGACAAACAATGGCAAGTGTTCCTAAAATAACACAAAAACTATGCAACATGTGTGTACAAAGGTTCCGTGGCATACTTTGTTGGCAGATAACATACTTTTTCCCCGTGGTGTTTTTCTTTTGTTTTGTGTATAGTACAAACCTCGTTACACTCATCCGCCTAATAAAAAAATTATCTCAATAACAGCAAGCAGTAATGAGAGCAAATAGTAAAACATATGATTGGTTCAGCGTAGAATAAGGAGTCAGACAAGAATTTTTAACCATATCACTTTAACATTTATGCAGAGAACATAGTGAGAAATGTGCTGATCATGCAACATTATTTGCACACGATCAAGCAGGTCTAGAACACCATATACACTACATAAAATAACATAGTGAAAAATAAAACCTATTTCTGAGTTGAATAAAGACCAAGATTATGACAAGCGACAAAACCACTAGCAAGTTCTCAATCAGTATCAACAACAGCGAATTAGAAAGTCACCAGTTTCGAATATCTTGGTTCTCTTATCAACAGTAACGGTAATTACTATGAAGAAATCAGGAGGATGTAGGCTATCGCGTCAAAAAAGCTGATACAAATGAAAAACATATGGCTGAGCTGCGGCAAAGCAACAGAACTAACATTGCAAAGAGCTTGCATATTCCAAGTTACAATTTAAAGGTGTCATTCCTGGACAATAACCAACAACGTGAAAACTAAAATAGAGTATTTGTAACATAATGTTACAGAAAAATTATCAGAATACCATGGACCAAAAAGATAACCAATATAGCCATCCTGGGAGAAATGAATGTAAAAGAAAACTGGCTAAATAACATACAAATAAATTTAAGTAGGAAGCCAGAGGACAATTTAACAATTTTTTAGACTAATGGGAAATGAGCCAGTCCGTTTTGAACGTACTGGTATAATTCCCGTTAGTCTCAAGAATTGCTAAATAACATAGTTCTTTCCAAAAAATGTCATTACGTTGGCCATATTAAATGCCGTGACATCCCAGAGAAGACCATAATGGAGGGGATGAATCTATGGAGACAACCAGGAGGCAGACCAAGAAGAAGATGGAATCAAGATATCAAAGACCACCTGAATAGGACAGCAACAAAAGCAGAACGACTAGCACAAGCTGGACAGAAGTTTAGAAAGGTTGTTATGACTGCTACATCCTGTTCGTGTTATGCTACCTGGTGGTATAAGTACATACAAATTGTAACCTGCAAATTATTCAAGGTGCGCTGAGTTTATTCTATCTATTCGCTAATCTATTTGTTGCCTTTCAGCGTCAGGGGTAGAAGCGTTTTGGGAGAAGGCCCTCTTGTGTGCTGAGCCTATTGTGGAAATGTCACATCTTTTATGACGGTGGTCCATCGTTTTCGTATGATATGCCTTTTTGTAATCTATCTATTTGCCTTTGTAGTTGCTCTTTTTATGATGCTACTAGTGATTGGTCATCTGCAAATAGCAGTTCGTTTAAGTTATCTTTAAGATTGTTTCATTTCGTTGTCTTTGCTACTTTGCGGATGTGATCTATGTATGTTATGAACAATATGGAGGATAGTATACATCCCTGTTTAACTCCCTCGCGAATTTGGAGTTTATTAATATGAAGAAAATATTTAATAAGAAATAAAAAGCAATCATTATATCACTAACATTTTTCTTTCGTTTGAACAGATTGATACATTTGTCATAATTCTTAATGTATTATAAACAGAAGTAGCAGATGTATTTACAAGTCATTTTGTAGCAGAACTGGCACAAAAAATGATGACGTATAGATATTATGAGTACACACTTTTTTTCTAATCACCGTATCACAGCGTATTCTATATAAACCTGTACATACACATTTTCATTGCTTGGTGTTTTATTTTTAGTAACGTGTAACCAACCGATTTTTACATGATTTGGCTTTCAGTCGTTCACTGCAAACTGTCACCCACCAATAAAACATGATAATGTCGCATGTTCCCATCATTTCAATAGTTTTAGTCAGCCTCATAAATTATATTATGGGAATATAAAATTTTCGTATTTCATGATCAATAATATCATGAAGAATCATTTAGGAATTATAGACAAAATCTACGGCAGTGGAAGTTCTTCAGATATTTTTCAGATGTTCTTCGTGTGTACTTCAGACATTCTTCAAACATCATTCAGGCGTATTATGGGTATATGAATAATGTAATGAGGTAGCATAGAGGAATTATAAATTAATCCGTAGGCAGATGAGGAGGCAAATATGTGCCAGCTGAACGGACCTAGTTCAAATTCCGTCTACCGCCTTCTGATCTAAACATTTCACTAAATGGCTTTTCTAATATAAAGAGGCAATTCTAGAATAATCCTCACATCTTTTCCTTCACTAAAATATACATGAAACTAGCTAAGTAAGATACGGGTATAAGTGATAGAGTCTGAAACAATAAAATCAGCTCCTAGAGTCTCGCCGACATAAACTGGTGCTTTATCGTTCACGTTTCTCGTGCATTTAGGTGACATCTGCGTCGCAGACGTAATCCATAACGTCTGAGTTCACATCGTGTATTTGTAATGTGTGAAAGAAAAGCGCATTGTCAGGAATTCTAACCAATTTAGGCGTTGGGGAATTGTCCTGTGATCAATAAACGGTTACAGTGTTTGTGTTTCAGTTGCTTGGATATTGCTACAAGCGATTTAGCGTTCATATGATCAATAATGCAGATCAATTAGGTATGTTTCTAGTTTTACATGGTTACCCTGTAAATATATATGATTCTTATGTTGTTCGTTCTTTGTCTTGCTCTTAGTGTTTCGTATATTTGTAAGTCAGTGAACGGTTAGCGTGTTCAGAAATGGACTCTGAAGTCACATGATGGCGATAAATTGAATGGCCCATATTTGTTATTACTAATTATCAATTCAGCCAGTCCCAGTGCTATCATATTGGTATGTCAAATGAAATTTGACAAATTTTTGCCATTTGGAATGACACTGTTATTGACTTTTATGATTTAGACAATTTTATGTTTTGGTCAATTTTAGATTATTTGTTTAAAATTATTTATGAATTATAATTAATTGATAATTAATTAGTATAAATAGCTAAAAACGTTACCAGGAGACAGATTGACTACAACTCCAGTATCGGAACCGTGAAATCTCTAACTTTTGGATTTCAAATCATCGGTTGCAACACAAAGCTCTATGGGACACTGTATGAACTACAAAAGACAGTGAGTTTTATTAAGGAGACAGAATTACAGATATAGACATGTTTCAAGTGAACGAAAGAAGAAGAAGAGGTTCCGACCTACAACTAAAATCCACACTGTATATGTCGCGGCGACTGTTGTAATAAGGTGGTCTTTAATTCCACTGCCTAAGCAAAACCACCCCGTACTTCTTAATAGATAAACTTGCAGAAACGTAGGTTAATAGTTGTTTTTTTTAAAAAAAGAATAATTTAATTTTTTTACATGTTTTCATGTTTACATAATTACATAGATTACACTATGAAACGTCTGGTTAAGCCTGAAAGTTAAATTGTTGTTTGTAATATTTTTTTTTCCGTAGATACTGTAAAAATATAAAAACACGAATAAAATTAGTATTAGGGTATGTATGTTGATTATTCTCTTCCCACAGCTGATATGTCCATAGGGTTCAGATCTCCGCTTCAGTAATTCGCTCATGGTATAACGGCTGATGGTTTTGGTTTTATGTTGGCTCAGCGTTATTTTTTAACGCAGTGTTAGGTGTTGCAGCTCTATGGACCAGGCCTATCCTCACCCCATTGACTCGTGCTCATTTATATCAAAATCCTCTGATGGTGCGGACTCACGAAGGTCACAGAGTGACTTCTACACGGTCCATAGACTGACTCTGTTATGGCGGCAAAGACAGCTAATTGATCGGCCCGCTCGTTTCCCTCGACACCATAGGAAAAAGATAAGAGTGATTGTCCGTAGTGACGTCCAAGTTTTATATCTCTCTAATGACTGACTCCACCCGTCCCCGGCGTACGTCACCTGTTTTGACTTTCTGAATCGTATTCATTGAGTTACTTAGTATACAAACATGGGAATATGTTTGCGATTCCACTCAGTTTAGTGCCTACTTTAGGGTAAATATTTACATCGTTAGACCACTCTTTGTTGCGGTAATAGCCCCACTGGCTTTGTGTACTGTTCTTCCTTGTGATCTGTCAGTAAAGGTCATGCGCACCGCTGATGGCAGATAACCTATCTGCCCGTGTACATCAGAACGTCTATTTAATTGACACGTTTGCAGATGCGTTGAAATCAGCATCCACGCTTATAGAGTAACGTTCCATACTCTCAATTAGGTATATTTTCAACGAATTCGGGGATTCCATTAAGGTTTGGAAGCATGTGATTGACTTTGGAGAAATCGTACAACAGAGTATCATTCCATTACTTCATTAACATGATCTTGCTCTTCTATGCTGACGTTTTCATTGTCAGATGGATAACAGCGGTGGTGTTCGAGAAGAAGGTGACTTCAGGTGCGGTTGTTGGACATCTAAACCCATACCAATACGCTTATGCTTACCACAGGGTTCTCCCTATCACCCGTATTGCTCAATGTTCCAATCACACAGTAGCATCTTGACGGACAAAGTAAGACACTGTCCTTTTCAGACGATATACTGAAATACAGACAGGGTAGATTCACAACAGAAACCGTCGGATCATTGCAGAATTAGCTAGACCGTATTTCCTCCTGGTGTGATGATTTCGAAGCATTGAACAATCATAAGAAGACATCCATGACATGGTTCTCTCTTAATCTCTTCATAATGTCTGATCGGAGATGAGATTGCGCAATGTAATCAAGGACCAAATCTTTTCCATACCTGGGCGTGCGAATTGGTCGTAGTGTGTACTTTCGGGAACACGCTGATCATGCTATAGGAAAGGTCAGTAAAGATATGTCATCTCTTGAGTGCGATTGCAGCGGCTGATACTAAACAATCACAGCTCGTAATTTTATATGAGCATTTTGTCCTCCCTGTTATTGAATACGTAGACGCCATTATCACTGCTAGTCACACACAGATTGAGAGTCTGGAGAGAATTAAAAAGGAAGCGATGCGAATCATATTTGGTTGCACCAAGGTCCAATTACGCTGTTTGGCAATCAGGTCTCCCTTTATTGTCCTAACAAATCGTACAGAATTGATATGTGACACGCTGTTCATTCCTTAGAGTGAGTTCTAACATATATCACCCATCACATAGTAAGCCCCTCGTGTGAAGGGCAGCAGCCTCACGAGGTAAATTGTGAATAGGTCGTGGCGAGAATACTGTTAAAGAAATTTTCGCAGCAGAACGCATTACTCCTTGCTAAGAATTGACGCATATCCCTATTTTCTTTCACGAGGCAGTCAGTAATCAAAATTCAACTGAATCTTCTAGACGCGATTATTAGAATTAGAATTCCATTTAAATTTTAATTAAGTAATTCGTTGTAATTGATATTATGATTCCAGTAACTTTACTAACAATTAGGGGTTAGCCAATTTCGGGACATTTTAAACATGAATGTGGCAATACACAGTTTTATCTACCTGGCTAACATGGTCAGTATAAAGACTGCTATAGAAGTCCGCATATGGATGCACTAACAAAGAGCTGGCGTAGAAGCCCACTATATTGATTCACTTCTCTAAGAACCGGAATAGAAGTTCACTTATTGATCCACTTCTCAGAACTGATGTAAAAATCCACTAACTGACTCACTTATAAGAACTAATATACAATGTCCAATTATTGTTCATTTCTTAAAACTAGTATAGAAGCCCATTCATTGATTCACTTCGAAGAACTGGTATAGAAATCAACCCTTTGATTTCCTTATAAGAACTGTTATAGAAGTCCACTAATCGATTCACTGAGAACAGGAAAATAAGACTAATTATCGTAGCCGAAACCTTCGATAACAGTTATCATGTTGTTCCGACAGGCCGACGTTGTGTTTGAACTAGTTACGGGCATGGCGTGGGTGGGGGAAAAAACAAAGAAACCTGTCGAAAGGGTCAGAGTTGTGCCCGGATGTCGACGTCTGTTTCGGCAACATTAGACTTGAAACACCATCAAGTCGAATGGCTGCTGCAACAGAGGACGGAGAACTTATGGGAATGTCCCACGTGCCGTGAGGCCAGTTTCTAATCAAGAATCAAGAACTAATTATCGATTTTAGCCCAAGGACAGTTATAGAAGCACACGTACTTGTTCACCACACTGGTTTATGTGTGTTTCAGGTTATACATAACCAGAACTTCACCCATCATAACTTTTACACTGCCATGCCTGACCTATTGCCTGACCTAAATCACGTTTAGATTTTTTTGTAGATCTGATTAACCGTATCTGACTATATTTTTACGCGTAACCTTTAAGTAAACATTATTATGAAATTGTTCTTCTTTTAAAAAAAAAATATTATTCGGTAAGCCATTCAGAACAAACTACATTTCACTTTTATATAGAGCTAGTAATGGGGTGACCAATATATGTCATATGTCCCAATGTTGATGCACTATGTGACTATAAATGGCGCATTGACAGACGAGTTATACTAGAGAATAACTAAAAATTAAAAAGTTATAATTTCACCAATTAGTGTGGTAGAGTTGAATTGAAAATGCAAATCTAAAGATATAGTGGGACTTACTGTTGGGTTTAGTCAACCCTCTCTTCATAGGGAAATATGGCATTAAATACTAGAAAACAACCCCAAAAAATGATGGGAATTCCCTTCCATCCCCCTTTCCTGAAATATTTGGGGAAAAAAACTATAATTAATAGCGAAATGGATATCTTTTTTCTTACATAATGCCCCCCTCCCAATCCTTAGAGAAGTTTCGTATAAGACGGCCCTGTAGAAAAATATTTCTCATAGCAATGATTTTGCCTTAAAATCAGACTGCACTATATTTTCACAAATATAACAGGAATATGCAACCATAAATGGCCGTCACATGATTATATGTTTTCTAATACTTGCTGTTAAGAGAGACCGATGTGGATGACTGTTTATTGTCTTAAAACCGTGATTTTTCTCTTAGTTATTAACACAATAATTAGATGGGTAAAGGTCAGAGTAGCTTGCTCTAACAAAGTCTGGACTGCTTCTAAAAATAGTTTTGTCTCTATTGAAAAAGTGGGTCAAATGTTACTTTTATGAAACTATTTTTTTTTTAAACCGTGAAAATGTAAAGCAAGCCAAACCATTTCTCTGAAACTAACCAAATGTTTTAGAAAAAAATGGCATATTGTCGAAATTTGGTATTTAAAAAGAGCCACTTTGCACTGTATACCAATTTTATACTAGATGTTACATACTAAAACCATGCAAAAATAGGCAACCTTGGCACAACTTAAGTCGACACTATGGCAACCTTGAAATGTACACCACTTTTATACTGGATATTTCATACTTATAATATTCAAAAAAGGCAATCTTCTTTAACAGTATTCCAACACAAAAATGTCATGAATTCTCTCACGTAGACGAGTTGATAAACTTTATTTTACGTAATCACTCCACTTATCTATCTTTCTATCTAAACGCTGTGTCCCTCGTTTGCCATGCAGCGTCTGGGGTGGAAGAGTTCTCTGGAAATGGCCTTCTTGTGTACTGTTTGTAAGCTTGTTTCTGTGGCTTCTTTCTTTTCTGTGATCCATCTTTTACATGGTATGCCTCTGACACATGATGTCTATGTGTCATGGTCATTTGTGGCATGCTATCTGATGGTAGTCCCTGATGGCTACATGTGTCGCATTGGGCTGAATCGTGAAAAAATTGACACAGTGAATATACAAGGTTGACCATAACTGCCTTACTTTTGATATTTCATTTTGTTGTGTCTACGCTTGTTCACATTTTTCAATAACTATCGTTTATTTACTCCTCACCAAACCTCTATCGGTAATGTAAATGCATATATGTATACACTTAGTGAAGACGTTATAAAGTGTTTATTATTTTTACTTCAATGTTTATGTTGGTGTGAGTTCGGATATTATTTTTTTAATAAAGTTCCTTTGTCCTCAACACAAAATAACATTGTTTAATGTACATATATTTGACATTGATTATTTGCACTTAACTATCTGGTTGTTTTTTTTTAAAGTAGAAGTAACATTACATTTTCTTGTCCGAGTTGTTACTTTCGTAGTAGTAATATTACATTATCTTGTCCGAGTTGTTGAGCACGATCACTAATATTACATAATATAAAAAAGCTATAACATGCGGCTATGGGCATGACTATAAAATATGGACACTCTAAAATCAATTATAAATCTCTACAAAGCCCCGTTGCACTCATATACAGCTGTGTACTCGTGTTTACAACTGTGTGAAGTAATGGCTAGGAGTTTTTAATGGAAACATACTACTCCCTGGAGACTCATAGTTTAGCTTACCCATCAACATCAGAGGTTCTTGTGTTGATGTGACTACACACCTGCAAAAGTGTGAAATTTACACTCAGTTTAGGGTTGTACATGCATTGAATGTTAAGGGGTTCGAACCCTTCCTCTTAGGTCATTAGAGCGTCCTATTTTTCTACTCGCACAGCATTGAAAGCAGAAAAAAAGATTGCATAATCTCAGTCTCATCTAGGACCGTCCCATTATGTCAAACAGAAACAGAAGCGGTAAATAAAGCAAACTGCATGAATTAGTATTAATGAGCTAATGTTATTAATTATTCTCTCCCTTTTGCAATGATGACTCCACCATTCTGGTTGCAGTGTATATTTACAAAAACAAAACAATATATGCCTACGTCTTGTAGTATTTATATATATAAACTTCTTCCTGTGGCCCAAGCCATGTAGCGATATTTATCATGTATTTCATGTTTTTGCTGAAAGACAACTTTATGAAAAATTTCAAGAACGACACACTGACCTGTACGCGACATTCATAGACTGAACAAAAGCATTTGAAACAGCAAGTAGCGATTCGTGATTCTTGATAAGAAACAAGCGTCACAGCATTGGGGGCATTCCCATATATGATCTGCTTGCAGTTCCGTCAGCCATCTAAAAGTGTATAAACTCAGTGTCCCAGTCAGTTGCTGATTACGCGTTCTTATCTTTCCTGAGAGGGAGCACTTTCTTCCATCGCGTATAGTCACTCCTATTTCTACCATTCTCTGAGAATGTATATTGTCTCGTTCGACCTCCTCTTCATCATCTCGTAAGCTATACATGACTACTCTAATCAATTCAAACCTGTCTCGGGTCGCTCAACAAGTTTTACCAACCAACACATCGGCTCTTTCATTTATCCTGACCCTAGCGTGAGCTGCACACCGTAGATCCATGTAATGCTTTTCACGTTGTTGAGAAGAGTGACCCAGTTAGCTCTGATCATACACGTTCCTATCTTACGCAGAATACTTTGAGAGTCCTGTAGCATTACTGGGTCTGTTGGTGTTTGCGTCGCCAGCGAGGTAAGAGCTGCTGTCACCGCTTCTATTTCCAATCTTATGGTCGATGTTGTAGTGTGGTACGCAGCTGACTTCTCCGCTAATTTCTTGCCATTTTGGTAGACCACGCAATCCCAACTACACCTGTTTCTTTCTTGTGTTACTGATCCGTCTGTGTAAATGATTGTTTTGCGTTGGTTCGAGTGCCGCAGTATGGGTTCTTGAATCATATCGTCGGTAAGTAGGGAAAGGCTCGTGAAAAAGTATGGAAAAAAATGGATGGCCACAGAAACAGAAATTAATCACAATGGTGCAGGAATTACATAATGAAATGACAGCTAGAGTTCAGGAAGATGGAGAGTTATCTGAAATGTTACATGTCTCAAATGTAGTTAAACAGAGATGTGTATTAGCACATACCTAGTACAGCAACATATTCTTTTCTATGTTGGAGGATGCTTCCAGAGATCTGGACTTTGAAGTAGACATCAAGTATCACATCGGTGGAAAATTATTCAATCTTTGGCAGTTCCAAGAAAATAACATTCAAACCACGCACAATCAAGTATCTTCTAATTGCTGATGACTGTGCCCTAAATGCCTACTCTAAGGCTGATCTACAAAGTATTATAGACAGATTCACCATAGCGTATGCCAACTGTGGTTATAATACGGAGAAAACAGAAGTCATTTTACAACCAGCACCTGGCAAAAGATATATCTAGCCCTTCATAATGGTAAGTGGCGTAGCACTGAAAGTTGTGAATATATTCACCTACCTAGGTAGTACTGTATAACAAAATGCCAACGTTGCTGATCAAGGCTATACAAGGATTGTCAATGCAAGTCGGATTTTCAGCAGATTGTAAGCAAATGTATGGCATAGAAATGGCATTAACCTACAGGCTAAGCTTAAAATTTACAGAGAAGTAGTACTCCAAATTATGTTATACTCTTGTGAAATATGGACTATGTATAGACGTAATATGAGAAAATTAAATCACTTTCCAAAACTTGTCTCAGAAAAGTTATGAACATCAGATGGCAAGAAAAAAACCCGGATGTCACAGACAAGTTTGGCATCCCTAGCATTGACACTATTCTGAATCAGACACAGATTCGTTGGGTAGGTCATCGGGTACATATGTCAGATCATCGACTGCCAACGATACTTCTCTATTGTAAACTGGAGAAGGGAACATGATCTCAAGGTGGCCAAAATAAGCCCAAAAAGGTCTCGTTAAAGACCTCGCTGAAAGCCTTTGAAATACACCAACATACATGGAAAGAACGTGCACAAAATATATCTACATAGCGCTCTACAGCTAAAAAGGGCGCATCATAGTGTAAAAAGAGGTGCAATACAGCAGGTCAACAGCGGAGGATAGCTAGTAAGACATGGATAGACCAGAAAGCGTGTAAAGTGGTCATTTTATGCCCGAACTGCCCAAGGACATATGCGGCACAAGCTTATTAGCCATCTAGGAACTCATAAGCAAGGACATATCTGTAACTGAATTTCAAAAGTTGATGTGTCAAATGGCCATCATCACTTGTAATGGACGAACAACATTATGTCTTTCCACATTATGTTTTCTCGTCATCTGTTTCTACCCCTCTCTCGTGCTTTTCAACTAGCCTGTTGTTACAACGTGTTCCATCTTTTTCCTTCTCATGATATTATCAAAACATATGGACTGTTTTGTTCTGATGCGGATCAGCAGCTCTCTTTTTGGATGGATAACTTTCTTTCAAGATATCTTTATTACGTTTTTTATCTGTCAATGGGGTTCTTAACATTATTCTATAAAACCAAATCTCTGCTGCCTCAATACGATTTTCCTCTGTTCTGCTGATTCACTTCCATACATCAAAATTGGTTCTATATAATTTCTAAGAACCCTCTTTCTTACTTCTATTGACAGAATATAGTATATAGATTGGTCTTGATCTTGTGAAAGTTTTTCCATTATATATACATACATGTTTTATTTTCTTTCTTTCTTCCACTTCTCCTTCTGTGTTGGTTCTCATATTCCCTAAGATTAGGATCGATTTTGTCTGTGGAGCAGAATACGTTGTACCATAGATTATACTTTGGATTTAAAAAAGTTGCAACGGCTCGACAAATTCGACTTCAGCATGATTAGCAATGTACTTTAAATTTCGATAAGTATGTGACTATTAATCACAACCTATAAACCTCCATAGACACCTTTTATGAACTGCATGACCATTATGTACTCCCCATTAGCAACACAAGGATGCTTCATATGCCTACAACTGAGGGCTCAGGCTGACGCATAATAGCTTCGGGCTTCAGATAATAGCTCAATCAATCAATCATTCAAATTGTTGTAAATTTTAAAATCTAAATTCGTGATGACTAGATTAACAGAACCAAGACTTCGACTATTTTTTGGGGTTGAAAATTCTAATATAACAAAATTTGACTAAAACTCGCAGTAGAAACTAGCAAAACTCACTATAAGAGGTGTTTTTACGTAGCCAAATATTATATTTTCTAATTCAGTATTGGTAAATTGAAAAATAACGCAGGCCAAATCAGCATTTCAAAAAACGAGAAACATTATATTCAATTGAGCAGTATCAATGCATATCAATGTTCGAGTGCTTGGTTGTAATATTGAACCAATAATTTTTATGGGTGCGAAGCATGGACGGCAAACAAAAGAGCTCAAGATATGTTGGAGATGAGATGTGGTTTTTGAGAAGAATGATACAAATTCTATGAACAACAAAGACAACTAATGTAGAAGTCATGAGAGGTGATGGAGGAAAAAGGTAAATTATAGCAAAAAATAGAAGCAGAAAATCAAGATTTTTATGGCATTTCATGAAAAAAAGCATAACCTGATCTTTTATCAAGCCCTGGAAATATCAATGGGAGAAGAAACAGATGGAGATAAAGAGAGAAATTGCTGGATGTATTGTCAACGTGTCACAAAATATGTCACTAACTGAACTTATTAACAATACAAGAGACATAGCTGTGGAGAGACATGATCAATCGCCTACGCCACTCGTCATGGCACTTGATTGATTGAAATTGAAAATGTGATTACTTTTGTAATAAAAACACACCATTTCTGCTTTATTCCTTTTGCACATCCAACAAAATATTAGCTTCACAACACACACACACACACACACACACACACAACTTGCTACATTCAATTCTTATCCATCCTCCCCTCCCTTCTCTCACCATGACATCACATGCATTTCTCATTTAACGAACTGCAAATGTTGACAGTCTGTTGCTAAGGTTACCTATTTTGTATTAAAAATACATTCGAGCTTCAAATATAACCGTACTGCACGCACTCTACCAGAACCTTGCAATAAATATATAAACGTTCAATATTGCTTTACAGATTGTGTTTCACTGAAGGAATCTCTATTGCATATTTTTAAAAGAATAGATTCTCCACTTTTACAATGTTATAAATAAATAATAATTGTATAACTCTTTCCAGTTACGTTCACCTACACTCTCATCCATTTACTTTGTATTGTGTAGTTTTAGTAAATTTGTTTGACAAAAACCATTTCATCTGCTTATATATTCATAACTTGATATATATTGATATATATTGATTGGAGCCGCGTTAGCGCAGTGGTTAGGGCACTGGCTTCGCATATGAGTGGTCCTGGGTTAATTCCCAATTTGAGGCGGAAATGTTTTTTCAGTTTTTCAGCAACGGCTCCCGGGTCGACCCAGCCTTAAATGGGTACCAGATTAATCCGGGAAGTAGAGACTGCGAGGAGATGGCTACCGCCTTCATTTTGCAGAGCCTCTGAAATGTGAGATCGCTAACATCTCACACCACTACGTCATTAATTAATAAATGTTATGGGTTAGTTTACTTTACCCATACTTTATTTATAACATACTGTTTCAATTCAAACTTGTGTGTGAATATATATATATTTCGTATTATCAATATCAGTCTACGTTTCAACTCACACTTTTTATTGATCATATGTGGCAGTTACGTTTCATCATTGATGGAACTCATTTGATAATAGATTATATGTACTAGGAATCACACAGATTTCTCTTTCATATTGACTATTGTCTATTGTCTTTCCCCTGGTTATCCACTTTTGTGGTTAAGCGTAGGGGTGATTGGAGCTCGAGCTTATGTTCCAACGCCAGATGTGTGGCATCGGCTGTGCTATGACCGTGTTCATTCACAATGTCCCTGACGTTTTCTGTCCATATTTTTCGTGGTCTTTCTCTGGCTTTGTACCCTGATCTTATTTGATTATATGACTGTGCGGGCAACTTGTTGTGATGCATTCTAATAATGTGGCGAAACCATTTGATCTGCTGCCCTTTCTATGTATTCGGTACAAGGTGTTAGACCTATTCTTTTCCTGATGTCTTCATTTAGTAATATATCGAGCCTGGTGACCACTGCAGCTTTCCTCAAGCATTTCGTCTCACATGTCACTATCTTTCTGTAATGTGAAGATGAGAGAGACCAGGTTTCGCACTGGTAGCACAGTTTTGGTAGGAATATACAGTAAACCATTTGTCTTTCAACTTCCAACACGATCTTAGGATGAAGCATTAGTGGTGATAACTAGTATGTTACTGCATTTGCCTTTGACAATTCGTCTCTAACTCTCTATCAGTGTTTCCGTTTTCTGTGAAAATACTTTAATAATTATCTACAATTCTTGCCATGTGACGCCGTGCTATAGAGCGCATTCATGACAGCAAATGAACAGGTTTCGAGTCCCGCCACGGGCAATTGTGCATCTGGACAGTTCATAAATCAATGGCAAACTACTGCAATAGTTTATATTGCCTAAAAAAATCACTGCAGCCATAAAATGATGCGTTGATAACCACATCCTGTATAAGATGTGATATTAATAGTTACCTACAAAAACTTGCATGGAAGGCATCAGTAGACGGACGTTGATGGATAATGACGACGTTAAAAATTCACTGGTGTAGTGATGAAACCATTGGTAGTCATGAGGTCGCGGGATCGTGTATCGCTATCTGCGTCCTGTTTACAGGGTGGCAAATTTGGGAGATTCACAAGGATTATCGATGAAGCTAACAAACATACCTTCTGTGATTGGTAATATCGGTATGGGACGTGCTGCATTGTTCAGACGGACAGAGTATATGGGGTAATTCGAGTACAGTTAAGTCAGTTCATTGCGATTGTTTAATATTGTTTCACGTACGACTTGCTGAAACTGCTTCATAATCGCTTGCTAATTTTTATACCGCTGTCAATGACGCATGCAGGTTAAGTTTTGGAAATTTCTAGATTAAATATGACAGCAGTAAAACTGGACCTCTGTAAGGCGAAGTGAGAGGAGTTTTTAACCAGTGAGTCACAGTAACCATCCGCATGCATAGTCTTCGTCATGTGCTAAGGAATAATGGCAGTTAGGGTTTGCCAGAAAAGCAATGATTTCGGTCCTCAACCATAATTCAAAAAAAGAAAGAAACCAAACCTAAGTCCAAATACTTCACTTAAAGAAATTCAAGAAAAGAAAGAAACCAACCTGTCAAAATACTTCACTTCAAGATGTCGAATTTATGTATTTTTTAAAACAAGGATTAATTTTGTTTTAATGTTGATGCTTAGTTAAGTAATATGTGTATTACGCACATGTCTTGCCGGGGCCCGAGAGGGAAGCACAGATTAACAATACTATTTACCTTCCATGCGTGTTGTAAGAGGCGTCTAAGGAGGACATGGAGTGCCGTTGACTGTCCCATCCCATATAGGGTCAAAGTAACTTAAGGATTACTGAAGTCGGATGTGCCATGCCGAAAGTCGCATATTTCAAAATAACGCAGTAAATCATGACACAGCGCATTCCTTTTTCCGAACTACATCCTGCTAATCTTTAGGAGTTTCAGAGCGAACGCAGAAGAAGAAGAAGATGTACAGTACACATATCAATACTTATCACAGAAAGCAATCAGTCAGCTCACATAATTAGACAGTGATTGGTAAATAGAGATCGATACGATAGTAAAATAGACAAAGAGGTGTTTCTACCTTCAGATATTAAAATAGACAAAGAGGCAGGGTCGGTCTTAGGCCATTGCAACATATGCGGCCGCAGTGGGCCCCGCACTTCATAGGCCCATAAATTCATATTAGAATTTATTTTATTATCCTCTTCCCTACCCAGACTGGGCCCCGCGCAATCCGTTTCGCATTGGGCCCCTCAATTATTAGGGCAGTCCCTGCAACGAGGTGTTTCTCCCTTTAGATAGTGAAATAGACAAAGAGGTGTTTCTACCTTCAGATAGTGAAATAGACAAAGAGGTGTTTCTACCTTCAGATAGTGAAATAGACAAAGAGGTGTTTCTGCCTTCAGATAGTGAAATAGACAAAGAGGTGTTTCTGCCTTCAGATATTGAATTACAATTATAGTTGATTGCTGATTAGGGGCCAGCATCACTGCTCTGCTTTTCAATCTGTCAGTCATTTCAAAGTATATAAGCTCGGGGCTCCAGTCAGATGTTGGTTGTAGGTTCTGATCTTTCTAGCATGTACACTAACTAAAGAACGAGAGAGAAATCATAATGCATGTGAAATGAGATGTCTAAGAAATGAAGCAAACATAACACGAAGAGGCCATACGATCCATGAAATTACAAGAACTGTTCCAACAACATCAATAATCAAATATATTGAAAAACAGAGTCGGAAACGGTTCGGGCAAACTAATTAGAATGAAAATGTATTGACCAGTGGGAAGAGCATACATGAAAAAAGGAAACAACAATATACAGAAGAAGACCAAGAAAAAATGTGGATTAACGTAGTTACCAATATTCTGACACCACACAGTATTACTGCATATCACACGACCAATGGTGCCTCAATCACGCGACGCTGCACAGCACAAATCAGAGAAAATACTATAGATATAAACTCTTATTTCTACCATTTTCCCCACATCCATATTGTCTTGTTCAGCATTTTCTTCCACTCGCTGTACTGTTCCATGACTATCCTAATCATGGTATGAAAAAAGCACATAATCAAGTAAATGGTGATTCCGAAACATATTTCTAATATTAATGAGAAAAAATTATAAGATTAACATATAAACACACGCATATATATATATAAATATATATATATATATATATATATATATATATATATATATATATATATATATAGAGAGAGAGAGAGAGAGAGAGAGAGAGAGAGAAAGAGAGGGAGGAAGATAGAGAGAGAAAGAGAATAAGTGGTTACACAGACGGGGAAGATAACAACAATGAAAAGTATCGTGAAAATTAATTTCATAGAGATTTAGGCTAAATATTATGAGCCTTAATACTGCTAGACTATACACTGCGATATTTAGTAATGTGATGTTTAGTACTGTGAAGCTTAGTACTGTGAAGTTTAGTATTGTGAAGTTTAGTACTGTGAGCCTTATTATTTTCAGGCCTAGCACTGTGAGATTTAGTACAACAAGGCTTAGTACTGTGAGGTTTAGGGAAGTATAGTATGGTACTGTGAATCTGAAATGCTTAGTTGTGTATTTATCCATGGGTTGTTGCTGGTATGCAGAAAATACATAGCAACCTAAGCCTACGACATGATACACTAAGAAACAACCTTTATGTGACCTTTCCATCTGCAGATGATGGTTGCAAGGTGTGGTTTGTTTACCCAGGTTTCTTCCTGGATGCTAGAACTTAAATCGATGTGTGTACACACACATATTTACACACATATATTTACACACATACATTTACACACATATATTTACATACATATATTTGCACACATATATTTACACACATATATTTACATACATATATTTACATACACCTATTTTTTATCTCGTACTTTTGTAAACTAGATGCTCCGAAGAAGGACATACGATTAAGCGATTCCTTTTGCTATTCTGTCACTACATTAGTCTTGTATGTACTCTTTCATTGCTTGCGAATTAGCTAGATGTTATGATGGGTCAAGGTGAGTCCCGTTTACTGGATACTGAAGTGAAGTTCGTGCTGATGTGGCGTGTGGCTGATGTGGCGTGTGCTGAATTGGCTTGTACTGAAGTGGAATGTGGCTGATGTGGCGTGTGCTGATGTGGCGTGTGGCTAATGTGGCGTGTGGCTGATGTGGCGTGTGGCTGATTTGGCGCGTGCTGATGTGGCGTGACAGAGTTTGGTATTAGACAGAGTATGTTCATTCTCAAGGTCCCGCTGTATCTCTCTTATAGCAGTATAATGGTTCTACTAAATTTCCAACAGCATGTATTCTACAGAATGGAAATGTGTTTTACGTCGTTTTATTTTGAGCCAATGGCTCAGTACATCCGTCTAGAGCGGGGAAGGTCATTATGACAACATAAATAAAGTATAGTGCGTCCGTGTTATGACGGGACCGAAAGTGAGTCGGTGGGGGGGGGGGGGGATTGCAACAATGTTTACCTTCGATGCATGTCGTAAGGAGGTTTTGATGTGGAGTTGGCTATCCCATCCCATATAGGATCAACGTAATCTAGAAGCCATGCTGAATTCGAATGTGTCAGGTCGAATTGGCATATATCACATCTAAGCTGTAAACCATGACACAATGAAATCATATCTCCGCCCTACATCCTGCTAATCTACATGAGATTGAGAACGAACACAGAAGACGAAGAAGAAATATGATAGATAGTAATATTCTTGTTGTCAACTTCTGCATCATTATAAGAAGATAATGTGGCTGCAGCTATATATGAGATTATCTGTGTAAACGGAGAAGTAAACCTCGATGCTCTGGAACCATATCGCTTTCACGGATATGGTTCCAGAAGATCAATGTCATAGAGTCTATGATATTGAAGATGTCCGTCAGCCACAGATTAATTCCCCACGTTTGTAAAGAGAATCCAAGTACCAGCTATCTGCACATTTCAGCACGGCCGGCTGTTCAATGAGAATCATCGTTCAGCATGCCCACAAGCTCAAAGCCAGTCAGTACACGACAGTAGCATCTTGATAATTTCATTTATGTTAACAAAAGGTACAAACAACAAGTTTCATGAAGATATATTACAAAACGTTTATTCAAAAATAAATCTGATCAATCTCATCAGAAACAGTTCACATTATTTTGGTAAAATCCCGAAAAGAAGAAGACGAAAGATGTTAGCTTATGTTTTTGACGTTTTTGAGACATTGTTTATCCTCTATGCCAAGGAAAAATGATGCCAAGAGGCTTTGCTGACGTGTTATTATATCGTCTTATGACATTTCTATATCACTTCATTAAACATTCGAAAAGTTGCTTTCTCTTTCAGATGACATTGCCCAGTTCTCTAAGTCACATATTGCAACTGGAAATATAATTCTTATTTTAATGACTGCAACTTTGTTTTTCTGTTCTGCCCTTGCCATATATTTCTTATTTTAGTATAACCGTTTCAAATGCTTTTTTTTCATCTCGGCTAAACTATCCACTGTGGTGTTAATGGTTGATCCAATATATTAATGTGTGCCTATTTAGGTGACTTCAGGTAATGACTTCCGTCGATGAATGATGTTTCTCCATTCAGTTCTGCCTCATTTCGTCGATCGTTAGATTAATCCGCTAACATCGTAAAGTCTCCACCGATTTAACATAAGTTAGTTCATTATAATTCTTTTCATTCAAATGGAATTATTTATGTTAAATTTTGGCACAGAATAGCTGTGAACGGACATAATTGGAAAGATCTGATTCCTGCCCTATGCGCTAACTTCGGCGCTAAAGTAAAAGGAATTAATGAATGAATTTAGGTGACACTTTAACTTTTCTCTTCGCTTCTGCCTGTTGCATACATTTCCTTCACTAACTTAACATACCTATTTAGAGTGCATTACCTTTTTCTGTAACAGTCGGCCATGACCATCTAGGAGAATGGAAATATATCCATCGACTTAATTATTACATTAACATATATCTCTCGACTTTATTATTACATTAAAATATTTCTCTCGACTTCATTATTTCACTAACTGTATATGTTCAATATGCTTCATATAAATACACGCATACAACTACACATACACTACTCGCCATATATAAACATCCACATATTTTAATTTACCTCCGACACGGCAGAGATATCCGACAGAAATAATTAAACTTTCTGTTCATTTTCTGGTTGTATCGCCATTACAGTTTTGTATTTCGTCAAAGTGATACATGACCACTTCTCACGAAGTATATAGTAACAAGAGTTTCCTAAATTAGACTCATGACTCAACACGATAACGCAGAGTTTCACAGACCCACAAGAATTTTCGCATGTCAACATACAAACACATATCACACCCACACAATAATAGCATAGAATACACTAAACTTTCATTAAATGAGAAATTGTCAACATGTGAACGTAGGTTGAGAGCATCCCATAGTCCCAGTTTGTTCTAAACTCTCACGTAGAAATAATTGACGACATAAATGCATGTTAATATGGTTTATATTTAAACATAATACTACCTGAAGAATACACATGTGAAATGATTCGTGATTGATCACGCTAGAGGTTCAACTGATTTATAAACGTTGACAATAGCACCGTGACAATAACACCGTGACAATAACACCTTGACAATAACACAGTGACAATAACACCGTGACAATAACACCGTGACAACAACACCGTAACAATAACACAGTGACAATAACACCGTGACAATAACACCGTGACAATAGCAAAGTGATAATAACAGTGACAATAACACAATCACAATAACACAGTGATAATAACAGTGACAATAACACAGTGATAATAACGCAGTGATAATAACAGTGACAATAACACCGTGACAATAACACAGTGATAATAACAGTGACAATAACACAGTGACAATAACACAGTGATAATAACGCAGTGGCAATAAGCGATACTTGAAACATGGAAATGAAGATTTTATAACTACTGTCTTAGTACACATAATAACATTATGTGTGTTACAGAATAACATTATGTGTGTTACACAATAACAGTATACATGTTACATAATATCATTATACATGTTACATTATAGCAGTATTTGTGTTACAAATACCAGCATATAACTGAAATATTTACAATTCAAATATTTACAACTGAAATTATTGGAATGCAACTGAATGGAATTAAAATGAATATAATTCTGCTGAATGTAGCTGAAATAGTACAGTTCCGATGCATATAACAGAAATGATAAGAATTCAACTGAAATGATTTGAATATAGTATCTTATAACTGAAATTAGTATAATTCAGTTGGATGCAATTGAAGTGAATTTTTGCCGATTAGTATAAATCAGAAGTTGGCAATCTTTTTGCGTCGACTTCATTATTTGGGAATTGTTCGAGTATTATAGGAACACAAAGCGTAGTCCTAAGTTCCAAATGAATATTTGCTTATTAATCTCTGGTTATGACCTTATATTCTCTGAGCTGAAGGGTCAGTTAAGTGTCAATAATAGTCAGTCTGGCTGGTCAATAAAATAGACTTTATTGGGAGGATATCTGTCGGGTATCGTTGTTTTCCTACACTTGACATACTCTCTCAATATGTGCACTATTGTATTCGTAAAAATAGTTTTTAAAGGTTTTAAAGAGTTGCAATTGCATATGACCTATACCGTATTATGCTTTTTAGTTTTACTAGTTTTATTTAGTTTTAAAGAGATTCATTTGAATATGGCATATACCTTGTTTTGTTTTTTGCAGTTTTACTAGTTTACCTAGTTTTATCTAGCTTTGAAGATTTGCAATTGCATATAGTCCGTATCTATGGCGAAGTAGTATAGAGCGCTTCTGTGACGACCAAGAAAGTACCGATTTCGATCTCCGCCACAGGCAATTGTGCACTAGACTGTTCAGAAAGCAATGGCAAACAGTTGAACGTATTTATATTGCCTCGAAAATCACCACAACCAACAAATACTTGGTTGATAGCTAATTCCTGTAAAGGACATGCTACTTTTTTTTAATTGCATACACTTTATACGTATACTTTATTTTGCTTTTTACATTTAAAGAGATGTAGTTCAATATGAGCTACCTTTTTTATTTCATTGTTTGGATGTCCATGAATTACTAACAATTTACTGCTGTTTCCAACGTACATCCAATGGTTTCTGTCATACACATGACACTTCAGTTATCGGCTTCATGCAATCCCTATTGAAGAAGTCTTCTACTAAGATAAGGTCTCATATAACTTGTACAAAAGCTTTACTTCGTGCAGTCATGGTTTTACCGTAGAGTATCTCCAGTCTATACACTATAGTATTATATTGTATGCAGGTTTGCAGTCCCGTCTAAATAAAGTAACCGGAATTAATTAATCCAAGCGTGAAGTCTTCATAATTTTTAATCTTCTTCTTCTTCTTTCCTTCCTCTTTTACCCTTTACGTGTGTCGAGGGAGAGACAATGTTCTTGTTCTCGCTTTTCTGGCAGCTTCAGATAATGTTATTTGGTGTTCGTGTAATGTCTCTTTGATGTTGTCGATCCAGCGTAGTCTAGGTCTACCCGTGGCTCTTCTTTCTGCTTCTCCTCTCTTCATATATGATTTATAAACTAATGAATCACACGGCATTCTATCAAGATGACCAAACCATTGTATCTGTTGGTTTTGTTTGTATTTTAGAATTGATATGATACCCACTCTTTCTTTTAATAACAAATATTTGGTTGATCACTGTATTGTTGATAAACAATGTTTGGTATCTTAGCAACATGTCGCATAAATAACTTCACTGAACCAAGCGAACAATTTATTTCAATGTATCAGAACAGTGTACACACATTAAACATATCGCCATGGATATAATGGTAGCATCCTCATTCGCCATATCAGAGACGACTACATATCTTTACAAAAGCATGTCTTGTGTTTAATATAAACTTTCATTACTACGTGTTTTCCTGATAAGAAGTGCAGGTAGGCTTTTCTGGTTGTGGAAATAAAGGCTGCTTTGTCATAGCTGTCACCGTAACGTGTACAAGAAGAATTTTTTTATTGCACCTTCGAAAGATAAAAATCCGTGTCCCAATCGGGAACTGAACCGGGACCTGAAGGTTCCGAAGCCAGCGTTCCAACCATACGGGAACCCGCTCCACTCATGTTGACTATACAGTTTACTGTTAAATGTGACCCCATATTACTAAGGTTTCAGAAATGTATCCTCTTTCAATCTTTCTCACTCTCTCTCTTTCTGACTTTATGTCTACCTTTGTTTCGCCTTCCCGAGATTTTATCAGTTTATTTAATGTGTTTCAGTTTTCAGTGGCGTATGGCAGAAACATAAGCTATGCTTGTTTCTGAGTGATGTTTTTACGTCCTCTATTAGCTGATCTTGTTCATCGATCGTCCATCCGTCTTTTGGGTAGTCTTATCTTTTATATTCTTATATAATTTACTCTTATATTCTTATAATGAATCAAGACAGTAGCAAGGAATCCATAAAAAAAAACACATAATGTTATGAAATTTTGCATTTGCAATTAAATGATGAACAACAGATATGCAGACAACAGGAAACGAAATTCACATACTCATGTAAGTTATATTTAAAAAGAGCAAGGGATAGATCAAAAGAAACATTCACAAGAACAATACTTAGAGAAAGTAAAACAATCCATATACATAATATTCAAGAACATCACATAATAGCTTTGAACAGACAGCATTGGAGAGATCTGACCTCTGGCCTAACCGCTAACTTCATCGCCAAAGGAAAATGAATGCATGAATGAATGAATGAATTGAAATAAATATTTAAATATGAAGCCTGATGCGGGACGGCGCGGGACAAAAACAACAACCCTGAATTTGGTAACTACTTCCAAAAAGTAAACAAAGAATACGCACGATACAGGATAAAAGAAAATTCGTATGTAATGTTTTTTTATTAATGTGTGATGTTCCATTCCAAATTTCTACTGAAAGTGTCTCGTTGGAGGATAATGATTATATTAGATTTCCTGCGGGTTGTATTCCAGAGAAAGGTGCGTTGTGCCACCATTTTATATGTGCCAATGGCCAGACTCATTCGGTGTTGTCTGTTGGTTGTGTTAAAAAGAACAAAGGTCGATTTACATTATTTTTACTTGGCAGAGGATAATGTCCAGGAAAGTCTCCACAACCATCTCCAGGAAACTCTTCTGCCCTTTACGCTGAAAGGCAACAAAGGGTATAGCGAATAAATAGATAGATGCGTACACATATTTTAACTATACACTTTATACACAGGCTATATATATATAAATATATGTATATGTATATGTAACTGTATGTGCTCTCGTGTGTATGTGTCTGTATAATGAAACTAAATTTAAATTTGTATTATGTGTAAGGGTTTCATGATAGTTTAAACTGTGTATGACACACATTGTTTGTTTGGAAATTTCCAAACTTCTAAATATAAAAACTAAAAAATAAAGTCGAAGTTTCAAGAATGCTATCTTTCTATAAATTTCCATTACCTCTGTCGAATTATCAATATTCATATATAACTGTGCCCTATGTTTCAGTTTAGTTCTTATAAAACTAGAGAAAGCTTAGGAACTCAAATAGTCTTAGAAGAAATAAACTAAAAGACATGTAAGCAATGAGGATACTTGCACATTTTTTGCATAGTAAAATAAAATAGCTTACATTTGACTGTAGAAAATCAATTTACAGTTACCGTATTGTCCCTAATTTTATCTAGCGTTTTCTGTTACCATAAAAACTTCTTTGTCATTGCTTACTATATCATGTCTCACTTTCTTAACAAACTTTCTCTTAGACATTCTCAGAAGAGTCTTATCAAAGTATGAAACATGTCCTCTCCGCTCTACATTTGTACAGGAGTAGAAAAGCGAATATAAATTAACATTCACAAAAGTCCCAAACAATTTTAGCCACATTTAAACAGGAAACGTAAAGAATGACTTCATAAAAGGTCCAAAAAATGGATAAACACAGAATAATTGTCCTAATAAATTTAGTGGCAAGTAGATAAATGATAAAATTTGACAAATTTGGGAAATATAAAACTAAAATTATAAAATATAAAATATGGAAAACCGGTTATGAGTGGAGGATGTGGAGGAATTGAGAATTAAGATATGAGAAAATAATGTCCATTTCACGTCATGTGTTTAATGTTCAACATTTCACTTCATGTGTTTAATGTTCAACATTTCACTTCATGTGTTTAATGTTCAACATTTCACTTCATGTGTTTAATGTTCAACATTTCACGTCATGTGTTTAATGTTCAACATTTCACTTCATGTGTTTAATGTTCAACATTTCACTTCATGCGTTTAATGTTCAACATTTCACTTCATGTGTTTAATGTTCAACATTTCACTTCATGTGTTTAATGTTCAACATTTCACTTCATGTGTTTAATGTTCAACATTTCACTTCATGTGTTTAATGTTCAACATTTCACGTCATGTGTTTAATGTTCAACATTTCACTTCATGTGTTTAATGTTCAACATTTCACTTCATGTGTTTAATGTTCAACATTTCACTTCATGTGTTTAATGTTCAACATTTCACTTCATGTTTTTAATGTTCAACATTTCACTTCATGTGTTTAATGTTCAATATTTCAATAATGATTCAGTCTGAGACCGTGTTTATTATTGGCAGGAAACAAACTATTATTTTCTGAAAATTTCCATATATAGAAAATGAGAGTCCAAGGAAGAAAAAATTCATTTTAGGGGAGAAAGCAATAATAAAAAGGTTAAGAGCCGGTTGCTTTAATGGAAGTGTCGGCCAGCATACACTTCATCATCTAATGAAAGAAGGATTACGTATGGATAACTTGGATTACAGTGATTTCAGTTTTGTTAACTAGCTAAAAGAATGTTAAAAAATCCCAGAAGCTATATATTTCTTGAAGATTATAGGAAGTATTATTGTAGAACACATTTGTGCATATGTAAAGTCGTGTTGTAGAATAAATATTAACACATGAGAAATATACTATACTGTTGTAGAATAGACGTGGAAGGCGAGAAGTATATCATCGTAAAATAAACATGGACAGTCGTGAAGTATTGATGTAGAATAAACATTGACAAACTTGAAGTATTGTTGTGGACTATACAATGACAGTCGTAAAGTATTGTTGTAGAATAAACATGGGCAGACAGACGAGAAGTATCGTGGTAGAATAAATATTAAAAACAAGAAGTATTGTTGTAAAATAAACATAGACATGCGTGAAGTATCGTCGTAGAATAAACATGGACAGTCGTTAAGTATTATTGTAGAATAAACATGGACAAACTTGAAAGGATTGTTGTGGAATATACAATGACAGTCGTGAAGTATTGTTTTAGAAAAACATGGACAAACTTGAAGTATTGATGTAGAATATAGAATGACAGACGTGAAGTATTGATGTAGAATATAGAATGACAGACGTGAAGTATTGTTGTAGAATATAGAATGACAGACGTGAAGTATTGTTGTAGAATATAGAATGACAGACGTGAAGTATTGTTGCAGAATAAATATAGACAATCCTACAGTATTGCTGTAGAAGAAATACGTGCAGACAGACGTAAGGTATTTTCGTAGAATAAATATGAACAAACAGACGACAAGTATTGATGTAGAATAAATATGGACAGACGAGACATATCGTGGTAAAATAAACATGGACAGACGTGAAATATCGTTGTAGAATAAACATAGACAGACGTGAAATATCGTTGTAGAATAAACACAGACAGACGTGAAGTATCGTTGTAGAATAAACATAGACGTGAAGTATCGTTGTAGAATAAACATAGACAGACGTGAAGTATCGTTGTAGAATAAACATAAACAGCCGTGAAGTGTTGTTGTTATAGAATCATTGTTGCAACACTAATTTATCCTTACTGTAAGCTCGTGTATTTTCCGTAGATAATTCTCGTGCATATTCCAACAAATATACTATTGTTTGGTAAAAAATATATATCACGACCAGACATTGAATTTGAGACCACTTAAGTACACTGTAAATGGCTTAACGGCTGTGTCTGGAAAATTCTCTAACATTGGAATGACTAATTTTATACGTGCTTACATTAATTCTGATTTACCAGTCACTGTGTAAAACCGAATCCTTATACTTTCTTTGATTGAGTAGCTCCTTTTAAAAACATATTTCCGTCAAATTTCGTTATATCACAACTTGTATCTATAAAAAAAAACTGAATATGCACCGTTCAACTAAACCAGTTAAGGAAAAGACACTGACTCACAGAGACGGATATGCACAAAAAGCTGTATCGGACCACTCAGATCCTTTCAAATACAGCAGCATTCATTAAGAAAACTTGACTTGCTGTGTAGAGATGTTAAACAGAACGAAAAGAAAAAGATCAAGAAGAAGCGCCCCAGTGAACATGATCTGGAGTATAATAAATATATACAAGGTCATCTAGGTTACACAAGGACTAACTATCGGCGTCATAGAAATAGTTGATTGTTACTAAAATACCAGATAACTTCGGTAAAATATGTACCGTCATTCTCCAGAATAGCTTTGCTTGCTGATCTCAAACTTCGTCACTCATCTTGGATTATGCAACTGATCATTGCTTGTGATGTGCATACTTTTTTGTTGTCAACTAATGCAAAGCACGAAAAAGGTCTGATATGCAATGATAAATGACTGTGCGAGAGCTGCGTACATGGGGGTTATTCAGGAGAAGGATTTCGTATACAGAGCTTATACATTTTCAAGCAATACTCGTGAAAATGGTTTAATGGCCGAACATCCTGGCAACTCTTACTTGACAACTAACAGTTTCTGCGATTCCGTATAATGACGTTATGTAGCTAGATGTTCGTGGTAAATATCGAAAATTCATCATTTATATTGAAATTATTATACAAACTTCAGAGGTCATGGTGACATAATTACCTATACCATAACCTCTATTATATATATATATATATTACGATATAACCAAAGTGAACTATTGTTTTCGGGTGAGTGGAGCGCATAGCCGTGTGATTAGAACACTGTTCTTAGGCCCTGAGGTCCCGGGTTCAATCCACGGTTGGAACAGGATTTTTTTTCTTTCGGAGATACAATTCAAATTCCTCATGTACATGTCGCGGCGTCTGACATGCCAGGCGGTCTTTATTTCTACAGTCCATACAAATCCGCCCTGCACTCATTCACAGGAAAACATGCAGTAACGAAAGTTTTTTTGGGTGTTTTTTTTTAACGAAAGTTCTCGAGTGGATTCTGCATGACTCCCATAATAGGTACATTTCACTTAACCGAAATCAATTGAAAGTACTTGTCAACACAACATATTTATATCTATATACCGCATAGACAACTTTCATATTGGAATTATAAGCCATAAAGGAAAAGAATAGCACGAAGCACGTGAATAAACAAATTTACCGCAAATAAAAAACAGTATAAAGATGAAAATATTTTTGGTAACGCAGGCACTAAATTGGAGTGCCTGAAATCGCAAGCCTATTCGGATACGTTCACAGTAAGTGACTCAATGAATATTATTTAGAAAGTCAGAACAAGCGATGCACGTAGGGGATTTGGTGGACTCATTAGGAAGAGCTAAAATGCGAGCCTCCATGCGAAAACAAATAACGCTTACCTTTGTTCCCGGACACGCTGGTGTGTAGGGAAATGAACATGTAGACCAATTAGTTAGCCTCGCCATCGTAACAAATGGTCAGCCTATGAACGGAACAGATATACTCAGTGTTGTTCATTAGTTCGTGCAATCAGAGGATTTTGAGTCAGTGGACATGAGTTAATGTCGAGAATATACGGTTTCGGAGTGACCTAAGGCTTGGCCAGTAGCGAACATCTAGCAAAGATTTCAAAGAAAGCAGTGAACCAACATAGAACGGAACCATCAGCCGTTATACCCTGAGAGATTAACTGAATATGGCATCTGAAAACCTCTGGACATGCCCTGTGTGCAAAGAACATATTTAGTCCAATAAATATTCGTATCAATGTACAACACTCTGATGCTGGAATTAAATGTTTAAAAGGGTTTTCAAGATGTTGAAATTTTACTCGATTGCACTCGGGTTATCCCATATGTACTCCGTCCCCTTCAGTGAAGCGACAGACCGCAATTCGAGTACGTAACTCCGTAGCTTTAAATGAAAATCCCTAATGAACTAATCCCAGAAAATATTCAATGTACAAACGCGACGAAGCAAGTAGAATTCGAACCCGCTACCTCTTGATAACAAAGCGAACGGCTTAATACTACGCTAGCGAGATTACCTTAAATGGAATTAAGTTACACAAAAATCAATAAGCCACTAAGATGTCTTGCGAATCGAATTTTTTGTTCGTTCTTTGATACTGTTCACCCTTGTCTTATTTGAGAAGAATTACTGACACCCCTGTGACATTCAAGTTGTCTGAACAGTGTCTAGGCAGTTAATTTGACGTAAGGTAATACTTCATGAAGTCATCTATTCTATGAATATGGTGTTACCATTGAACTAAAAAACCCTTCAGTTGACAGAAGATGAACCTTGTTAGTCTGAACTAGAAACTAATGGCTTCAATTATTCCATTAATTACTTTCAGATGTATTTATTTGTAATAATTCGGAGTTCAGTTTAAATTATGTCCTTCGTTCTGTGTTGTCTTTTCTTTTAGTGAGTCCATTTTATTTTACCGAATTTGTTTTGCAATTATTATTCCTTTTGTGTGTACCGATGTCTGCGTTAGTTTATTTGCCACGACAGGGACATAATTTTTACAAAATGTTAGAAAGTATATAATATAATACTAGTATAACTCATGTTCGAGGAGTGTCGTAGACGTGTCACATTGAGATTTTGGCTCAGGAACATCTCCAGGCGTATCTATGATTTCTCTGCAACCGTCCAGGGGGAAGAATCAGAGGATACGTAACGGCATGGACAGAAAACATCAAGGAATGGCCAGAACAAGATGTTTCCTCCTTCCTCTGCGTCGTTGAAGTTCAAAATCGCTGGATGACCATGTGTGCTGAAGCATCCACTGTGGTACCCCCACGACCCTGATGAGTTACTGAATTATTTATTCATTCATGCATTATTTCTCATTCTGATGAATTCGGAAACTTCACACCATGTCCATTCATTCCTTATATTGTCTAAGCATTTCTTCTTCTGGGCACCACGTCTCCCACACTTTCAACAGTACCCTGAAGAACAGTTTGTGACATGAAAGATTGTCTTGACACATTTCACTAACTCAGAGAAATAGTCATGCACGGTGAGCATGCCTATTATGCAATCATTATCCTTACTTGGTCAATGTTGAAGTTGCGCCCCGTGTGGTGAGTAAAGATCATTTCAAATTTCTTTTCGCTGTAGAAGCTACAATTCAAGTTTCAAGTTATTGTTCATAACATACATAGATAACATTTGCAAAGTAGCAAAGACAACGAGAGAAAACAATTTAAAGGATGGCTTAAACGAATTTCTATTTCCACACGACCAAGTACTAGTAGAACCATGAGAAGAGCAGCAGCAAAGACAAATAGACAGATTATACCATACATGCCAAACCTTTAACATGAAGATAAATATAGAGAAGACCGAAGTAATGAAGATAGGAAGAACAGAATGAAACACCAACATATATATTGGAAATCAATTTTTAAACAAGTGACAGAATTCACATACCTAGGAAGCAATATAACAACAGACGGCAGGAGCAGCATAGAAATAATACACAATAAATTTACTAAAGCATACCATGTCCTTGGACAATTAATACCAATCTTCAAAAACAAAAATGTTGATTTAAACACCAAAATAACACTATTCAAAACACTTGTTATACCATGGCTGTATTACCAAAGCCAAACATATACAACAACAGCACAAGATAAACGTAAACTTGTGACAACTAAAATGGCATGGTTGCGCAGAATCCTAGGAATATCTCTAAGAGGCGAGTGAGAAATGAAGACATTAGACATAGAACCTGCACCACTCCAATCTTGGAATATATTAAGAGACAACAGAAAAAATGGTTTGCACACATCAGCAGACTACCATCAGACAGCATACCACTACACAGATACAGCAGACCTAGAGGCCAACCACGAAAACGATGGACCACCGAAATAAAAGTGGCAAGAAACTCCACAATATACTCAGCACGCAAGAGGGCCATCTCCATACAACTCTTCTACCCTTGACGCTAAAAGGCAACAAAATGTTTAGCGAATAGATTACCACGCAGTGAAAATGATATCAGTAAATGCTCCACATCTAGATCCAATCACAAGGAGAAAATCATGGACATCTGAACCAGTTCTGATGGGCACTCTATAGAAGCTTGAATCGGGGTTAGTGGTCACAATCACTTTCATCGATAAACCCAAATGAACGACTGATTTTTTTGTAGATTCCATAGACCATCACTTTGGAAGATTCTCCCTCTTTGTGGCTTTCCAGAAAAATAAGCTTTCAAAGCTTTCTATGTAGATTAAAAAATTCTGCGTTAGGACAGATGGTGGGATTACTGACTGGTTCCCAGTAGAAACTGGAGTAAAACATGAATGTGTTATGTCACAAATTCTGTTAAACATCGCGCATGACTTTGTAATGCGTTAGTGCATATGACAAAAACAACAACTAGACAGCAAATAAATTAACAACAGAACTTCAGTAGATCTGCATTTCGCAGACCCTTATTGCACTACTGAGTTCAATGCACACAGACTTGCAGGAAAAGACAACACGGCTACAATATTTTTCAGACCAAATATGCCTGCAAACAAAGGTATCCAAAACAAAATGTATGCACTTAACTAATGTAAACGGGGTGCAAAGGGAACACATTGTTCTCGGCGGACCCAGGGTTAGAAGATAACCATGATCCTAAAAGAACCTCTTAGTGGTGCACCATGGAAACAGAAATACAGCGGCTCGTGCAAATGCTGGTCAAAATCTTTTGGGATGGTGTCCGTGAATGTGGAGGAAGCAGATGGAATGAGATTTGAGTGCATAAGAGACAGGCAATATCTCTGACACCACCAGCACCAACACATGTAGTGGCACTGTCGACACACAGTGAAGCTAGTAAATCCAGTTCGAACATTGAAGGGGCCACCAATGAAAATGACACGAAAAGAATGATGCATGGCGAGAGACGAAATGACAACATACTGCGTACAATGACAGGGTTCACAGTGCCAGAGAGCAAAGAAAACTACAAATAGAAAGTAAAAACGTTCCAAGGAAATCGGAACTACAAGCCCTGTTACCGGTGACTCCTTACGAGCAGAGACCCAGACCCAATCATGGGCGCCCGGCAAAGCAAGAAGACTGGCCTAACTCTAATGTCGAGCTTTCCTATACCGGAAACATGCTCACGAGGAGAAAGAGTTCCGTACCCGATGGGCTCAGGCATAAACGGGACAACGATGGCAGCCCTGGCCCAACTCGACTGTCAAGCTTTCATATACCGGATATATACTTGCAGAGAGAAATGGTTCAGTACCCGATGGGCTAGGCACAAATGGGACAAGGTCGAACACGCATTGCTTCCAAACGCATGGTGAGACTCGAAATTGGACGAGAGGTTTACGATGTCGGTGAAAGACATCTCAGCTAATAGTCGAAAAAACCCTGGTTCAACTCTTCTGACGGGTTCTTCCTTCACCGGAACCAGACTCGGGAGGTGAAACGATTCTGCACCCGATGGACACAGGCATAGGTCGTCTAATTACGAGTACATACGAGGTAAGTTAACTGACGTTTAACACCTCGTGCGAGCTAGACGCAAACGAAAACCGTCTCGGCGAAGAGTCATTAAACACCCGCGTGCCCGTTGACAGATAGGCAGGCTGTCACTGGCTAGGAAGCCTACTACCCGAATAAAAGGCATGACGAAAACGTGTGTGCTGAGCCTTGGATGTCCCGGTCACAAAGTGAGCCAACCGAGATGCAAAAAACACAGTGCAACTGTGAAACTTTCAGTACAACGTACTTCAGGCGAAAATCATACGATTTTTTCGATGTGTTTATAAGAGAGAGAACGCAAAAGAAGAAGACGAACTAATGTAAACAAAGTGATGCAAATAAATAACAATATACTAGAACAAGTAGAACATTTCACTTATTTTAGAAGCAGAATAACAGCAAATGGAGACTCAACTACAGAAATTATGACCAGAATTATTCTGGCATAAAGTGCATTCAACTCACTTTCAAACATTGAAAATTTAAAAAACTCAGCATTAATACAAAGCTATGACTGTTCAATGCATGTGCTATTTCGGTTTTAACATACGGTGTGAAAGTTGGAAATCAACTACATCTTTATAAAACAAACTCATTGCCTTCGGAAACAAATGTCTCAGGAAAATCACAAACACAAACTAGAAAAATTTAAAGTCCAAAGAGACATTAAGAGTAGAGACACAACAAGAATATATCACAGACGTTATTAGAAAAAGGCGTTGGGCACGCATTCAGAATGAATGAAGAGAGAATACCAAGTCAAGTCTTTACATGGTCACCGAGTGGCAGGAGAAAAAGCGGAAGGCCAACTACAACACTGAAAAGAACTATCGAAAAAGAAATCACAACAGCTGGTATGAAAACGAACAATCTGGAACATCTAACTGTTGATGGATAAGCAAGGAAAGCTATGACATCTGCCCTATGTACCAAGCATGGCACAAGAGGAACATGATGATGATGACGACTGCTTCGGCTGGGGAACAATGAAGAAGAAAAAGGACTTGCATTAACATTATTCTCACAAGTGATAAATTTGATGTTTGTCTAAGAAAATGAAAAAATGAACGTGTAAATGAAGAACATTTATGGACAAATTAGTAAAAGATGAATGAACAAGACCTGGATATTTGATAATGAAGTAAATTGGACAAGCGAGATTGTAAACACATAAAATACATTGAAATGATTGACAGATGAGTGACATTGCTAGTAATGAGGGCAATTGAACGTGAAGAAATGGAGCTTGTTAATATTGTGTTGTTATTTATTTACAATGTGTGTTCATTGTTTATAAAATGTATTATCGGGTGAAAATTACATATATTTTGCGAACGTTGTTTATAATTACAGGTATTGTTGCATATGTAGCCAGCAAGATAGCAACTCGAAAAGTAGGAGTCAAAGATTGTTGGCCTCCGTTGTTTGATATTGACGACTAGTTTGGGCGTGTAGTATGCAAAGTGCAATCAGAGTGTAGCATGCAAAGTGCAATCAGCGTGTAGCATGCAAAGTGCAATCAGCGTGTAGCATGCAAAGTGCTTATAGACAGATGAGAGCACGGTTGGTCTATTCGTGTTATGGACCAGCACAATGTCGGATACATCAGGCGATCGACGGAAATAAACTGCGACATAACACATCTGCTTTCTTCGACTACATCCTGCTATAAATCTAGTAAATCCGCTGTCCTGTAGTACGAGAGATTCTCTTTGAGAACGAAAACACAGTCTGTTCCATGTCAAACGTTACTGCTTCTTTGAGACTATAGCTATTTGTTTGAGGCAAATCTCTTTTAATTACTTCTAAGCAAAGAGATTACACTATTCGTTGATCCTTCTTCAATATGGCCCTCATATATGTCATATATTTGAAGTAATACACAATTTTGAATGCAAATAAAAATTAAAATGTACCTCTTACAACTTTCCACAATACATTATTTGATATGAAAATTTGTCATTCACATGTCTAGTTTGCTATGATTTTGTTGACAGTAAAAAATTAATTTGCTTAAAAGATCCTCAGAAGCTAACGTTAGCTAGTAATCTTGTCAAAATTGTCACTTTTTCATGTATTGTTTAACTTCGTGAAAATCATAGTACTACTATACTCACCTGACAGTGTATGTTACATCACCACTCAGAGCAAATTGTGACTATTTCTTATGGTCATTAATGTGTTTATATAAATTACCTTATCACCTTTAATGATTATATGGTCGTATGGTATGAGATGAATGTGTACAATTTAAGTCACCTTTTGCAGAGTGGTAATTCTGTATCTTACATTTATTGTGGATTATATATGAATGTACTTGCTAAGTAATAACCACTTTACTCCAGCGAACTGCATTTGATAGAAACGCATCATTTCTTTCAGATACGAGAATGTAGGAACAATATAAAATATCTTTGCACACCATTCCCTTTGATGTACGTATTGGCACTTGCCATTTTAAACTTCGACTTTTTGTACAGAAACAAAGTGGAAGATACAAATGGAAGGGGAATACGAACATGATGCAATACATCTCCTCCAAAGATATCACCAGGCCACACTATTTTGCCTGAGAAGAGGCCACTGCAGACTGTTGGGTCACCTTTACCGATTGAGGATCTCATACACAGATGGATGTCCATGTGGATCCGGAACCCAGACTCCGGAACACATACTTCAGGACTGCACAACATACAAAGAGCAGAGACAACAGACCTGGTCAGATGATACAGACTTGACGCAAAAGATATGGGGCAGCCGGTCTGACGTGGAGAAGACGGCGGACTTCTTGATGACGGGCCTGACAATATAGCATGACCGCAGATGCTGAACGCAGAAGAAGAAAAGAAGTAGTAAACCGGTCACTGTCAAAAATATTAAAATTGCTAAGAAAAAATGAACTATATATATATATATATATATAATACATATACATATTCTAAGGAAACAACACTTTTTACAATATTTTTTCTTAAAGCAACAATAATTTCCATAAAGACATGGACATTTGAAAGCAGCATACAAAAATTCATTAGAATATTTTATGTAGCTTTTTTTTTTTTACTTGAAAATTGACTTTACAAATTTTTTAACATACAATACTAACACGTGATTTCATATATATTTTCTTCTTAACGAAATGAAGGCATCAGTTGTAGGGTATCTAAAAGTTAACTGTAAATTGGATGTTCACGCCCAAAAGGATTGGGAGCGGACACATAAAGCTGTCTGTTCTCCGCGCTAAAATCCAGTCGGAATATGATATTCTCTAAGGCCATGAAACGAGTGGGAAAATTATAAGACTGCTCACTTTTGTTAATTCAAAGTACGGCTAGGAAAGAGAATATAAAGAGTCTTCTGAGATGTTTCAGTTACAAATGTGTATCTGTCTGTCTGACGATCAATCGGCCAGGCTATGTCTACGTCCCCATATATAATATGTGGTTTACTTATATATGTATTTCTTATATTACCAACACTGCTACCAATGACAGACATGGTATCTAACAGTCTTGCAGGAAACACATGTCGTCACATGTGAAATGAAGTGTCTAAGAAATGCAATGGTTACTAAACTAGATAAAATAATAAACGAAGACATTAGGAAAATACTAGGTATAAAATCATGTATTGAACATATCGAAAACAGCAATTGAAATGGTTCGGTCACCGTATGTGAATAATGTTAAACCAAATAACAATAATGGCATATAAAAATAGAATATCCGGACATAAAGACAAAGGTAGAACACGGAAACGTTGGATATAAAACATTGAGATAACATTGAACAGGGATTCGACAAAAACAAGTCGACATATCTGGCCATGAAACACAAACTGAGGATCCCACCCCCTACGTTATACAGCACGTATCTTCTTCTTCTTCTTTCTGTCCTCATGTACCTTTCGGTGTTGAGGGGAGAGTGAGTGTACGGTCTTTTGCCCTTCTATTTGCCTCCTCTGCTGTTATATTTCCGAGTGTCTCTAATACACTATCTATCCACCTTTTACGAGGGCGTCCAATAGGTCTCCTGTTTACGTATCGTTTGTTAAGTGTTTTCTGGTTAATACTTTGCTCTTTCTGTCTGGTTATGTGGCCGTACCATTTAACTTGTTGTTTCTGTATGTATTCTATTGTTGGTTTGATCCCTAATTGTTTCCATAGTGCTTCATTCCTGATTTTGTCTCTCAAGCTAACTCCAATCATACGTCTCACACATTTCAATTCAGTGGTGTTAATCTTATGTATTGTTCTAGAATCTAATGTCCAAGTTTGACACAATGTTGGTAAGAAAATGGTTGCGTGTGATGTGCCTTCTTCTCCATTTAAGTTTCTATTTGAGCACTTTGTGTATCCACTGTCGACGTGCTAGGTCAGTCATAGGTTAAGGGCTGTGTGGTAAGTTTACTCGAGATTGCCCATTTCCCCTCGCTAGCCATACGGCACGTTGGATGCTATAAAACATCATCTACCTGGGGAAGGACAATAAACAAAAATACAATTTAATATGTCTATATTTCTCACTAATAGGACACGGCAGATAATATATATATATATACATATGGGAGCGCACTAATTGTCAATGACAAATAATGTCACCATCATCGCGCATACACATCATTTAAGAAATTATCTTCAACAGGTATTCATATGCAAACATATCGGACACTTTATTGTAATAGTAGTCATGCCTACGCCTAATCACTCACATAATATGTTTGAAGTGTTTAAATTTCTTTTTTCGACACATCATAATTAGAATACTGACAAAGATCTAATGATTTCATTCGTTTATAAAATTGGACATGATGCTCAAATATAAAGTATACATTTATGGGTGTAACCAAATATTACATCATATATATATATATATATATATGATTATGGACTATATTGATAATACACGCATCTAAGTATGTTGGTATCTAGTGGTATAGCATACATTCGTATGAACTTATGATCAACTTATATGAACTTATGGGCAAATCATATGAACTTACTAGTAATGATTAAATCATATGAACTTACTAGTAATGATTAAATCATATGAACTTACTAGTAATGATTAAATCATATGAACTTATGAGAAAATCATTAAATTTATTGTCAACTAGCATTACCTTCATGGTCAAATCACATAACATGTATGGACATTTATGTGATTTGTTCGTATTGAAGCCCTCAGTCTTAGGGACTGTTTGCTTAATACGTCTAACATTTTTACTACTTAAAAGGTTGATATTGTAATGTGTTTGTATGTATTTATGCATATACACAGATGCATCTTGATTTCTAGATAACGCATGCATCAGTTTGACATCAGTGTGTCACCTGTGAAAAAAAACACACATAACTGACACATCTTGTCTCAATTTCTTGTTTCTTCTCTCAAATGATGCTCATGGATTTACGAAGAGGTGCATGGCACCAGGCATTGAATCTTTGTTCGTTTGTGGTACACTTGCCTCAGTTTCACAACTGAGAAGAACCTGTGCTGTTGTCAGAAAGGTTATGGACTGTCAAGAGCTAAGCGTTTATTACATCATCATCATGTGTAAAAGGCTACCTACTCACAGCTAAATAGATTATTTCATCATCATCATGTGCCAAGAGCTACCTGCTCACAGTTAAAGTGATTATGTGATCATCATCATGTGTTAAAAGCTACCTACCCACAACTAAAGGGAGTATTTCATCAGCATCATGTGTCAAAAGCTACCTGATCACAGTTAAAGGGATTATTTCATCATCATCACGTGTCAAAACCTACCTGCTCACAGCTAAAGGGAGTATTTCATCATCATCATCATCATGTTTCAAACGCTACCTTTTCATATGTAAAAGATATATTTCATCATCACATACTCGCATGGATCTGATTGTTGGAGGTTTCATTAAAATATTTTGAAAAGCATTGCATGTCAATGAGAATTAGTCATTTGCTTATGGGGAAAAATATATGTACAAATCCCATTTACATACAGGAAACAAGTGATACATTGCTCGTATTGCACCAGGACAGAAGCACGTAAACATGTGATTAGAAAAAAACTAAGACAGTGTTGCGTCGTAATACATAGAAATTCATTGAATGTTTCTAGTGTTTCTAGCATTACTGGTAAGAGAAGTATTCAGGAAATGATGATAAAGAACGTAAGGATAAATGAAGTTCGATTTACGTATACGTCAGGCGTTCAGTATACCGACATTTATACGTACAGTTTTTGTTTGTCTGACTTCTAAAATCAGTCATAAAGGTAATTAGATTTATGAATGATTAATAGCACATACAACTGCAGTCTGTACAAACTGTAGCCGTTGTGTGATGTGAACTGTCGCGCCCTCATGTTGCAGTGTTCATACTTGTGTTAGTAGCGGTGTGATCTCAGGTCTGAGAAAACGTGTGCAAGTAGCTTCACATTTTATATTATAACACGTTTCACTAGTAGGCATTCAAACAAATACAATTTTCTGATTAACAGTCTAGCGTATTCATGTAATTTATTTACATATGATGTAATATTTGGTTACACCCATAAATGTATACTTTATATTTGTGCATCATGTCCAATTTTATAAACGAATGAAATCATTAGATCTTTGTCAGTATTATAATTATTATGTGTCGAAAAAAAAGAAATTTTAACACTTCAAACATATTATGTGAGTGATTAGGCGTAGGCGTGACTACTATTACAATAATGTGTCCACTATGTTTGCATATGAAGATAATGTTGAAGATAATTTCTTAGATGATGTGTATGCGCGATGATGGTGACATTATTTGTCATTGACAATTAGTGCACTCCCATACTAGGCCTTCATTTATCTTCTTCGTTTTCTTCTTCTGCGTTCGTTCTCAAACTCCTGCAGATCAGCAGGATGTAGCCCGGAGAACGGAATGCGTTGTGTCATGATTTACAACATTGCTGCGATATCTTCGGCTTTCGGCCTGACACATCCGACTTCAGCATGGCTTTGGGTCACTGACCCTATATGGGATGGGACAGCCAACTCCTTCCCATAACCTCCTTATTCGCCTCGTACGACATGCATGGAAGGTAAACAGTGTTGCTATTCTTTGCTCCCCTTTCGGGTCACGTCAACACACGAGCGCTTCATTGATCTAATTATTGCTAGGTCATCTTTAAAGAAACTCTACTTCTTTAGAATCATAACCAGATGTCTATGAGAAATTGATAACCAATCTTGGTTAAATGAAGGACAAACGATGATTCTTCAAATAGTTCTCTTCCTCTTGTAATACATGCGTCTCACACATCTTCCATTAAAGATAAAGATAGTTGCCATGACAGCAACCTGCTGTCGGAGAGGAAGACATTTTCATTTACTAAGTCGCAGCAACTGTTAGGTGGGATTCCCATTCTTGTGGTGCTTACATTTCCCAACTCATTTGTTAGGTGCCATGGGTAACCTGGAGGAACTATTGTATCAGTCGAGAAATCGGGACCCGGATATTTGTGTGTCCAGTCGTGGTTTCAAACTTGGCACTATGTAACCTGGTGATAGTAAGCAAGCACACTATCATCTAGGCTACCACTCTCCACAATAATTCATGGCTGTATTAGTGATGGCGGCATTTGTAATTATTTCAAGTTTTTTTGTTTAATGTTCTATTTTCTATTGTTTCCTATTCCGTAATGTTTACCTCATATTCATTGAATTGGCATTAAGTGAGAATCATATGGTGATAGTCTTAAACATCTTGTGACCATATTCCTGAATTGCATTGTTTATATGAAATATATTTGTTTGCTGTGAATTTTTTCACAATTCCAAGTAATTCAGGCTTCATGAACATTCGTTGAATGAAATGTTGTTTTTGTCCAGCCAAATCTTTATTACAGTTTTAGAATTTGAAGTACTTGGATCTTTTTCTTTTGGTGTCAAGGCTCTGTGATTTTGTGTGTGGTCTATATCAAACACGACAGTCAATCCACTGAATTAAGAACATGACACAATCCAATCTTCAAATGTCTTGCCATTTATCTCTGGACGATAAACCTACGATATTATCTGTGGATTTTGAAACAAATATGAGTTCAGTATTAATTATAATACCACGATGGCTGTTCTTTTCATATGTCATTGTTAGGCGCTGCACTTTGCGGTTTGATACTAGCCTCTTAGTTATCCTATCAGATTATTGCCATTCTCGTTCATTACTCTGGTGTGTATTGATTCATGCTTAATCTAAATACACTTATATCATAAGAATATCTTCTCATGTCTCTGATCTCGATTAAATAATTGCTTCTCAGCGCAACTATATGAGACTTCTAAAAATAAAATATCTACTTCCTTAATATTTTCTAAAAGTCAATCCAACACTCCTAAATGACTTCCATAGTGTATTACAAATTACACATTTCACTTTGGATCAGTTTTCTGTAAAAATGTTCCACCATTCTTTGCCTAATTCTGGTGTGTAAGCGACATGAATTAGAAATTTCAAATTTCGCTATCATATCGAGCAATGATCGTTTACATATCCGCAAGTCATGAATAGTGCTATTTTCTGTGTTTGAAATTGAATGATTTAGTTTTCCTTTAGTTTCATTGTATAAATTTTCAAACTCGTATACGTCATCTGCTCTAATGTCAAACACTTTACTCGCACAATAATTTTTCCTATTTAAACTACACAATATTTGTAGAAACAATGCTGACGTACAATAGGAGTGTTACACCGGATGCATCTGTAAACAACGTCTTTGTTGTGTTCAAGAGTACAAAATAGTGTAATTTCGCGCTTAAATCATACTAATTGTATGATAAACCAATCACATCTTAATGAGTTATTATAATTGACTGTGAACATCTTAAAGAATGTATGTGAGATGTTTGTTGAAAATAAGACTTCAGATCTATATTGCAAATAAACGAAAATTGAAACCAATGACTGCATATTAATGAAAAATTTCACATCTTAGGTATATACCATTTCAAACTCACACAGAAAGTTTATTTAATTTCGTTATATATTTGCTGAGATACATCATTTTGAATGTGGCTAAAGCTAATGAAACGTGCTACAGTAAATAGCGGCAACATATAGTTTATGATGCTCGTACTAGCTACCTTCCTAATTTATGACATCAGTGCAACTGTCAGACACAATATAAATAACAATGAAATTTATTATTTATAACTTCCGTATCATCTGCAAGAGTTGATTATGTAGCTATGGTACCAATTGTTACAGTGGTATTGTTGTCTCATATTACATAATTAATAGCATAATTTATATTTTAGATAATAGTAGTGGCATAGCAAATAATAAAATGAAACGATCCGATTGTTCACTCCATTCAGACACATCCGGGAATATGGTCTTAGACGTGTCCGGGAATATGGTCTTAGATGTGGCCGGAAATATGATCTTAGATGTGTCCTGGAATATGGTCTTAGATATGTCCGGGAATATGGTCTTAGACGTGTCCTGGAATAGGGTCTTATATGTGTCCTGGAATATGGTCTTAGATGTATCCGGGAATATGGTCTTAGATGTGTCCTGGAATATGGTCTTAGATGTGTCCTGGAATATGGTCTTAGGCGTGTCCGGGAATATGGTCTTAGATGTGTCCGGGAATATGGTCTTCCATGTGTCTTTGATGTATTTTTCATAGTCAAATAAAAGACCTATAAATGAAGCTATTACCAACGTCGGCATACACATCAGTAGTAGTAGGAGTAGGAGTAGTAGTAGTAGTAGTAGTAACAATAGTAGTAGTAGCAGTAGTAGTAGTAGTAGTAGTTGTAGCAGTAGTAGTAGTAGTAGTAGTAGTAGTAGTAGTAGTAGTAGTAGTAGTAACAATATGAGTTGTAGCAGGAGTAGTAGTAAATCTAATAATAGTAGGTACAGTAGTATCAGAAGAAGTAACAGCGATAGTAGCAATAAGAGTAGTAGTAGTAGTAGTAGTAATAGTAATATTAGTGGTGGTGGTGGTAGTAATAGTGATTATTGTATTAGTAACAGTAGTAGTATTAGTAGTGGCGTTAGTATCATAATAACAATATTCGTAGTAACAAAATATAGTAACAGTAGCAATAACAGCAGTTATAACCGTATGAGCAGTAATAACAGCAGCAATACATCAATATTACAAACAGAAATAATACCAATAATACACGTGATATCCGGTCCGTGGTACAGTGGTTACCGGGCCCGATCACAAACCCATATCGGTTGAATTCGCTCGTTTCTTCAAACCCGATCGCAAAAGGAAATTTTTCTAGCACTGTTATCACATATATTGTTAACGCCTAAGTACTCAACATTAGCTGAAAAGCAGAGTCCTTACATGATATACTTCAAATACATATCATATCAGAAGTAGAAATATATGCAGATTCAATAACAACTGCTGTACATGTATTTTTCTACGACAGAAATGACTCGGTAACATGTAAGGCAGCTGTAAAATATGTTCTAGTAGTAGAACAAATCGGAACAAACTGGGTGATGACATACAATCTCATAAATAAAACAGGCAGGGGGTTCGAACCTCCTTTATTCCGAGACACAATTAATTATGACTACATTCCTTACGTTTTTCCTTATTATTGTGATATTCGTTGGTAATTGTTTATATACTTTGAATTACATGCCAACAAATAACATGGCGACTCCGAGTATATAAATATTGACCAAAGAAAATCACGACAATAATCATTAGCGTAAAGAATGAAGCCATAATTAATTATGTACAGTATTCTACTGCCGAAAGTATCGCTTAATCCCCTCAATCATTTTATGGAAAAATAACATAATATTTAAAACTCAAAATTGGTGGGGGAAAACACAACCAAGTGGTCTATTACACCACTGAAGGTTTCCTTTCTATGATAAAATATTTGTAAATATTTTGTCCACCTATGTTGCTTCAGCGCCGAGCATGGTGCCTAGGGCAGAAACCAGAGCTCTCCTATTTGAGCGAGGAGATGCTACTAAATATTGTTTGTAAATTTGCATTTTGTTGAGATCCATAGTCCTACCCTCTTAGATGGGTGTTCTGTGAAATATATTTTTAGAACCTTCAGAATTATTGGTCACCGTTTTTTACCTACGATCTCCACTACGTTATGGTTATAAAGCAATGATATAACCAAATTGGACTACTGTCAGCGATGGAAAGGAGCGTACCTCGCTACAGGAAGTATTTTGTTTCTTCTTCTTTTGTCTTTCTATTTTTCAATGTACCAAACATTAAGTGTGGCTATTCTCACAGCTTCCATCAAAGAGAAATCACAAGATAATAGAAACACCATACTCTACCTCACTTTTCAGCTAAATAGTGCATATGGCCCATAAGATGTTTCACGTTAGAATGAAGGACCCCGTCAATGTCAAATGTGTCGGGCCATTGACGAAATTAACCCGACTATACAATTCATTTTCGATATCTAGACGATGTCCAGCTGGAAATCTAATATGATTCTAATCCTGTTATAAAAGATATCCGTTGGGAGTTTAAAAAGGATCATAATAAATGGAGGAAAAAAACAGATTCGATGTCTCGACGAAAGGACCTTTATCAAGAACGAACAAAAGAAACAGCACGTAAAATACTTGCTGTTCAAGAGCATGATAATGAGCTTGTCCTCACTTGTAATGGTGAGTGTCGGTAGAAAACAAATAATAACAGCATACTTAGAAACGAAGACAAATTAAAGGGACCCAAAGATGTGCAGTGTGATAATATACTCTTTACGTGTAGAGTGGAAGTTTCAATGTGTCACAAGTCAATTATAGTCTTGTGGACTCGTGGGGAATTATTCTTCTTAATGGCGTTTTTTTCTTACTTTTCCGTGATTTTCATTGGCTGTCGACACAAATTATGCACACGGTGATCCATAAAAATCCCTAGAGATGTCAAATAACGTCACTTTATAAGAATAATTTTCCACGAGTCCACAAGAATTGAATAGAAGAGAAACACAATTAAACCTTACCCTTGGAAAGATACCATACTGTGTGATACAATTATCAGACGTATACCAATCTTCTTTATACTCATTTTTATAGATATTCTCTTGAACGTAAATATTTATGTATACAACATATTCTTTACCGAGGGATATACCTTATGGAGAGTTACAATATGGGAAAATCTCTCAGGATGATTCGCAGGATCAAAAATATATGCTTACGCGATATGCATGATGGATGCAATGGTATTCATGGTAACATGTTGCCATGGATCGTTTTACATGGAGAGAAAAGATCAGAATTGGTTCGAAGAGAAAAGAGAAAGTATTAGCAGTTAGTTCAAAGTATGCACGAATAAGAAGACACACAACAGCACCGATGGTACAAGTTGTCATGTGATTGTGTACATATCGTTGAAGACCCTTTCTTGTTCATTTTAGTCTTGTGAGGTACATCCATCATCCGCATAGATCGTTGATTATTTAACTTATAGCACAAACATAATACTAACATCTTGAAGGATGTATAGGTACCTACTGTTGCCTATTCTGGCACTGCACATGAAAAGTTCTATTACATGGATAATTAGTTCATTTTATGTAATTTTCTATTGTTTTATTTTCTTTTTCTCACAGAGAGATCATCAAGTGAGGAGGCTGAAAGATCCCTGCACATCCTGGTTAAACTTGCATCTAACTGGGAGTGTGTTCCAACCATGTTGGACAGTTTGCTTCCGTACATGCGTAATCTATTACCGGTCATTGAGCAAGTGGAAGCACCTGTAGTGGAGAAATCTATTAATGAACTATTCAACCAGCTTGTCCAGGTGGGAGATTTCCATAAATTAAAATATGCACATGTTTCTCTGACCGGATAGTCATTGTTTCTGTCCAATATATGGTCACTAATGATTTGATGTTTGATCGGATGAATAATTGCCATATTTTTCTCGGAACATATTAATATTGACTGTATGTCTTTCTGATCGAATGAACATTGGCTGTATGTCTCTCTGATCGGATGAACATTGGCTGTGTGTCTCTCTAATCGGATGGACATTGACTGTATGTCTCTCTTATTGGAGGAATATTGACTGTATGACTCTCTGATCGGATAAACATTGACTGTGTGTCTCTCTGATGGGATGAATAATTACTGTATGTCATTCTGCGCGCTTGATTGACAATTTAATATTTTTCTGTTATAATAAATGATTAATGTATGACTGATCGGAAGAATTATGATTGTATGCTCCTCTGATACTTGTATTTATGAATCATTTTTCTATTATTTCATTGATTAATCGTGAAACAGGTAACATTATTCAGTCATGCACAAGTCGGATGTATAAGACCAAATTGTGAAAATATAATTACCAAACTGTAAACCATACTAGAGCACATTCACTTATACGGTCTATATATTGCTATCTAGCAGGAGGTTAGTTAATCATGTCTACATATTGCTATCTAGCAGGAGGTTAGTTAATCATGTCTACATATTGCTATCTAGCAGGAGGTTAGTTAATCATGTCTACATATTGCTATCTATCATGAGGTTGAGAACGATCACAGAATACTGAATTGTACTTCGATCAATCGTAAATTAGATAACCCAAAAAACTACAAAAGACTCTTTAAATATCTCACTGAAATTCTTTGAGAGAAACCATGTCACAGTGGAAGATGTACAGTTTAGAGCTACTTGACACTCTACAATCGAAAAAGGAACAACATCTTTTAAAGTGAGGGGAAATGCAGCGCATGAACGAAGATGAAGGTAGTAATACTACCTAATTACATAGTAGCAGCTAGCTACTACTACTAATAGCTCAAAATAAAGATATTCAAAAATAAACTTCAAAAGCTCCATAGAAATGGAAAGGAACTAAACTAAACAATGCAGTCAAAATAGTAATGATATTCACAAACGTGGAAGAGGGGAATAATTATTTTTAGAATTAGAATCGTTTACTTTAGAATTAGAATAGTTTACTTTAAAATTAGAATAGTTTACTTTAGAATTAGAATAGTTTACTTTACAATTAGAAAAGTTTACTTTAGAATTAGAATAGTTTACTTTAGAATTAGAGTAGTTTACTTTAGAATTAGAATAGTTTACTTTAGAATTAGAATAGTTTACTTTAGAATTAGAATAGTTTACTTTAGAATTAGACTTTAGAATTAGAATAGTTTACTTTAGAATTAGAATAGTTTACTTTAGAATTAGAATAGTTTACTTTAGAATTAGAATAGTTTACTTACTCAGACAATACATGTACATGAACTTTGGAGTTGAAGGTACCTATATGTGCACGTGTGGCAAGTCTCAAGAGAACACAGAAAATATTCTGCAGGTATGCTCACAGTACTCACACCACACGAAGAAAACTACAAGAAAATGGACTGTTCATGCGGGAAGAATATTAAACTATTTCAGTCTCAAAGAAAATCTCTTAGGCGAGTTCACATCTGGTGGACAGTAAAGGCACAGACCAAACCTCAGATATAAGGACACATGTAAAACTAAATTATAAGGACATATGTAAGAGTTAGATATAAGGACATATGTAGAACTTAGATATAAGGACATATGTAGAACTTAGATATAAGGACATATGTAGAACTTAGATATAAGGACATATGTAGAACTTAGATATAAGGACATATGTAGAACTTAGATATAAGGACATTTGTAGAACTTAGATATAAGGACATATGTAGAACTTAGATATAAGGACATATGTAGAACTTAGATATAAGGACATATGTAGAACTTAGATATAAGGACATATGTAGAACTTAGATATAAGGATATATGTAGAACTTAGATATAAGGACATATGTAGAACTTAGATATAAGGACATATGTAGAACTTAGATATAAGGACATATGTAGAACTTAGATATAAGGACATATGTAGAACTTAGATATAAGGAAATATGTAGAACTTAGATATAAGGACATATGTAGAACTTAGATATAAGGACATATGTAGAACTTAGATATAAGGACATATGTAGAACTTAGATATAAGGACATATGTAGAACTTAGATATAAGGACATATGTAAGAGTTAGATATAAGGACATATGTAGAACTTAGATATAAGGACATATGTAGAACTTAGATATAAGGACATATGTAGAACTTAGATATAAGGACATATGTAGAACTTAGATATAAGGACATATGTAGAACTTAGATATAAGGGCATATGTAGAACTTAGATATAAGGACATATGTAGAACTTAGATATAAAGACATATGTAAGAGTTAGATATAAGGACATATGTAGAACTTAGATATAAGGACATATGTAGAACTTAGATATAAGGACATAAGTAGAACTTAGATATAAGGACATATGTAGAACTTAGATATAAGGACATATGTAGAACTTAGATATAAGGACATATGTAGAACTTAGATATAAGGACATATGTAGAACTTAGATATAAGGACATATGTAAGAGTTAGATATAAGGACATATGTAGAATTTAGATATAAGGACATATGTAGAACTTAGATATAAGGACATATGTAGAACTTAGATATAAGGACATATGTAGAACTTAGATATAAGGACATATGTAGAACATAGATATAAGGACATATGTAGAACTTAGATATAAGGACATATGTAGAACTTAGATATAAGGACATATGTAGAACTTAGATATAAGGACATATGTAGAACTTAGATATAAGGACATATGTAGAACTTAGATATAATGACATATGTAGAACTTAGATATAAGGACATATGTAGAACTTAGATATAAGGACATATGTAGAACTTAGATATAAGGACATATGTAAGAGTTAGATATAAGGACATATGTAGAACTTAGATATAAGGACATATGTAGAACTTAGATATAAGGACATATGTAGAACGTAGATATAAGGACATATGTAGAACTTAGATATAAGGACATATGTAGAACTTAGATATAAGGACATATGTAGAACTTAGCTATAAGGACATATGTAGAACTTAGATATAAGGACATATGTAGAACTTAGATATAAGGACATATGTAGAACTTAGATATAAGGACATATGTAGAACTTAGATATAAGGACATATGTAAGAGTTAGATATAAGGACATATGTAGAACTTAGATATAAGGACATATGTAGAACTTAGATATAAGGACATATGTAGAACTTAGATATAAGGACATATGTAGAACTTAGATATAAGGACATATGTAGAACTTAGATATAAGGACATATGTAGAACTTAGATATAAGGACATATGTAGAACTTAGATATAAGGACATATGTAGAACTTAGATATAAGGACATATGTAAGAGTTAGATATAAGGACATATGTAGAACTTAGATATAAGGACATATGTAGAACTTAGATATAAGGACATATGTAGAACTTAGATATAAGGACATATGTAGAACTTAGATATAAGGACATATGTAGAACTTAGATATAAGGACATATGTAGAACTTAGATATAAGGACATATGTAGAACTTAGATATAAGGACATATGTAGAACTTAGATATAAGGACATATGTAGAACTTAGATATAAGGACATATGTAGAACTTAGATATAAGGACATATGTAGAACTTAGATATAAGGACATTTGTAGAACTTAGATATAAGGACATATGTAGAACTTAGATATAAGGACATATGTAGAACTTAGATATAAGGACATATGTAGAACTTAGATATAAGGACATTTGTAGAACTTAGATATAAGGACATTTGTAGAACTAAATTATAAGATCATTTGTAAATCAGATCTTGAACGATCTCATGATTTATACATGTTCTTGAGAATAAGTGACTGGTGATCGAACAGAGTGAAGTATAGTTCTACGCCTAGCATCTATCCAATTGTCTGCGCGAACATTGACGTAGAAGGTAGAAGACTAGCGACTGTAATGTGATTATCAACCCTGACAGGTGACCGTGTAGATTATCTGTCATAACTGTTTCTTATGGCCATACTTTTCTTCTTGTGGTGTGGTTACTGTGGGCATACCTAGAGACTATATTCCGTGTTCTCTTGAGATTTGCCACACGTGCACATATAGGTATCTTCAGCTCCAAACGTCCTGTACATGTATTGTCTGAGTAAGTAAACTATTCTAATTTTTTTTTTAAATGATTGTTCCTGTCTTCCAAGTTTTTGAATATCTTCGTTACTGGATTGTTTAGCTGAGTTCCGCTCCATGGTTTTGAAGCTTTTGAAGTTTCTCTATTTTTGAATTTGTATATGTTCAGCTATTAATGATATGCAATATTTGGATCTCTTATTCAGAGATGTATATGTGTGTGTGTATTTAAAAGAAAGTGTGTTCAATCATTTATATGCGGACATTCAATCAATTGAGAGCATGCAACCATTTGGATGATATTGTTGTTATTGTCGTTTGGATTCCCAGAAATTGCTAGCAATTATCTGTTACTTTATGTAATATGGTATTCTCTCCAGAGTTTGTTCTTAGGAGGTTTCATCTGTCAGTAGTGTATTTGGTGGTAGTAATGCTGGTCACTTGTGTCCACAATGTCCTTTTGAGAGCATCTTCTACAGCTTCGTGGTCTTATCGAAATACATGTGTATTACTGTTTGAAGTCTTTTTCAGAAACCATTAACACATCAACTATGTAAATATATATTAGAAATCTACCATATATAGATGTTAGTCATCAATATACACTATACATTGCCTGAATTTGATATCTAATTATTCAAGACGGTACCCGTCGTGGTCACCATAGTTGAAAGTATCAGGAGAATGCAACCGAGATTTCCAAAGTGATATTTGACAGAAACTTTCCCTAGAGATATCACATCCACTAACAAATAGAAACATCGTCTGACAGTATTGTAAACGTATTCTACTATTAACCCGTGTTTTCAACACAACTGTTCTGGTGTTCAAGTGGACCATACTGGTCACCTTGTCTTGTCCATATATAGTATAAAAGACTACAGAATTGCTCATATTATCTCTCGTCTCTATCTTCTTATGTGCTTGTATGTAAATGTGTCGAAATGTGTGGTATCTTTGTTCTCATGTTTACTTATACACGGGTGTAGCAGTGTCTCGTATTTTCTATTGTTCTCTTAGGTGGATTTATGTTCGTGTTATGGGAATGCGTGTTCTTATTTTTTTTGTTTGTTCTGCATTCGTTCTCAAACCTCGTACAGATTAACAGGATGTTGTCCAGACAATTAAATGTCTTGGGTTTATGGTTTACAGCGCAGCTGGGATATCTGATCCTTTAGGTTTGACACATTCAACTTTAGCAAACTACGGTGTAACGTCGCACCTCCACGGAATGAAACAACCTACCCCATCTAAAATCCTCTTTACTACATGTTTGGCTGGTACCAGTATTGCAATTCTTTGTTCCCCAATCGGTCTCGATTGTTCCCCAAACACACGAGCGACACATAGTCTCTAGTACTCTCATTCGTACATTTATGTGTGTGCATGTGTGGTAGTGTTCTCACGTTCTGTCTTTCTTTCATGTGTCTAATTGTGTATGTATGTGTGTTTGGGATTATATGTTTTCATAGTCTCTTCATCTGTCTATGTCTGTGTGTTGGACTGTACGCTCTAACTTCATATTCTTGTGTCTATGTCTCTGTATTTAATGGTATGGTCTAACTTTATCTTTGTGTCTCTATCGTCTCTGTATTAAATATGTTCTTACTTTAACCTCGGGGTGCAAAGGGAACGCATTGCTCTAGGCGGACAAAGGATTAGAAGATAACCAAGATCCCAAATGTACCTCCACGCGGTGCACCCTGGAAACAGAAATACAGCAGCTCGAGCTGATTCTGGCCAAATCATTTGGGGATCGTGTCCGAGAATGTGGAGGTAGCAGATGGAAAGAGATTTCACTGCACAAGAGACAGACAATATCTCCGACACCACCAGCATCACCACATATAGCGACACTGTCGATATACAGTGAAGCTAGTCAGTCCAGTCCGAACATTGGGGAGGGGGCGGCCAATGTAAAATGCACGTAAAGGTAGATGCATGACGAGAGACAAATAGATTTCATACCGAGTACAATGAAACAATGAAAGGGCAGAACAGCGCTAGAGGGCAGCGCGAACTGCAAATAGAAAGTGAAAAGTCTCTAGGAAATGGGAACTACAAGCTCCGTCAGCTCGAGACGAGCATCTAGTTACCTGTGTTCCTTACAGGCAGAGACCCAGACCCATTCATTGGCGTCTGGTAACGCAAGAAGACCTAATCCAACTCTAATGTGGAGCCTTCCTGAATCGGAAATATGCTCGCGAAGAGAAAGGGTTCTTTACCCGATGGGCTTAGGCAAGAAAGGGACAACGATGGTAGTCCTGGCCCTACTCTACTGTCAAGGTTTCCTATACCGGAAGTACACTTGCAGAGAGAAAGGGTTCCGTACCCGATGGGCTCTGGCACAAAAGGGACAACGATTTAGCCCTGGACCAACTCTACTGTCCGGTTATTCCTACACCGGAAATACACTTGAAGAGAGAAAGGGTTCAGTACCTGATGGGCTCAGGCGCTATTGGGACAAGGACGCTCAGCTCGAGAACGCCTTGCTCTCAAATGCGTGGTGTGAGACTCGAACTTGGACAAGGGGTACACGATGTCGGTGAATGACACCTCGGCTAAGAGGGCGAAAGAGCCAGGGCCCAACTCCTCTGTTGAGTTCTTCCCCGTAAGAAACAGGGCTCACGAATGAGAAACGGTTCAGTACCAAATGGGCACAGAAACAGCACGTCCAATTACACGAGGCAAGTTCATAGACAGTGGAACACCTCGTGCGAGTCAGACGAGAGCAAAAATCGTCTGGGAGAAGAGTCGCAACTACGCGTGCCTGGAGACAGATATAGAGGCTGTCACAGGCTAAGGGTAGCCCTCCCGAATTGTCAAGGCATGCCGAAATCGGATGTGCTAGGCCCACAAGGCGCATAACGGTGGCACAACGTAATCACGCTCCCGTCGGAAATCGCACGGATATCCGTGATGGTTACAATGGATCGAACGCAAAACAAACAAACAAACAAACTTTAACCTCTTGCGGCAATGGCTGTGCGTTGAAACGTGACCATCGATGGTACTATAAGACCTAGTTGCAAAAAGTAAACAGATCATCATTCGGTACCCTTTTAATTATTTTCACTATTTCCAATGGTCACTAATTATAAACTTGGAATAGCATTGGCTATTTTTGGCTTGAGATTTCATGCTCATTTTGGCATGCGTATCATGCATTGGTTATCGCATGCGACTACATGATCATTTAGGAGCCGCCTTAGCGCAGTGGTTAGCGCATTGCTTCGCATATGAGTGGCCCTGGGTTCATTCCCTAGTTGAGGCGGAAATGAAGTAAAGACTGCGAGGGAGAGGAGATGGCTACCGCCCATATTTAGCAGAGCCTGTGAAATGTGATATCGCTAACATCTCACACCTCTACGGTATTAATAAATGATATGGGTTACTTTACTGTACTGTTACATGATCATCTGCCTGTCTTGTTTGAAATCTCAGCTGTTTTCATCTTAGATCATATACCGAGCACATAGCGTTTACACAATCTTTTGAACGTGTGTCACTTGCGATGGAACAACTTAATTCTCTGCTACATTAGCTCTGTAACTTCATTGCGTCGTGCAGTTGAGAGTCTCAACATTATATTTTATTTATATTCAGAGGACTCATAACTCTATTTGGTAATGCAGTATTTTGAGAAGTATGGTCAAAATTTGAGCGGTACCAGTGGTAAAGAAATGTAATATCTCACTTTCTGATTATGCACACACGCAATCTTTTTATTTTAGACGCATCATGTTCATAGCATATTCTAAATCGTTCATGGTTTGGTACATTCGATATCGTTTGTGTATCGGCAGATTTAGCCATGAAAGGATATATTTAGCATGTGACCAATTAAGCCCATCTGCTACTGGTTTGTTTCAGGCAGTCTGTCAAGAGCAATTAAGCCATATAATGTTATCATTATAAATCATGTCTTAGACGTTGAGACACTGGTCTCTAAGCTGTAACGTTTTGCACAGTAATATGGTAGTAGTCGGTAGAAATGCATCAAAACTATGATCCGACATGCACAACTTGATAAAATACTGTAATGCAATTGTGTATCCCTATTCGGCGAGTATTTTTTCAGTGTTATAATTTGATCATAGGTAGTATCCATCCATCCCAGTTTACTCGTTGTGTGATTTATTATGATCTCTATAAAGGTCCTATGATAGAAATATTGATGTGTTTGCGTTCTATTCTATAATAATAGTTCTAAACTGTTTATTGTATTACAATTTCATCACATGACATTCATATTTTTTCAATTACATTTATCTAATATTCACTAACATATTACTTCAACGATTTGTTCTTTCAGACTTGCTACTCTCAGCTTACACAAGCCAGCACAAATGACGTTAAACATTCCATTTTTCTCGAACTTTCCAAACTTCTTCAAGCATCACTTGAACTCATGCGTGGGAAACAGAGCCTCCACTTTACTGCTCTATCAACCGTTAACAGGATTATGGACATCTGTATCGTTCATAAAAATTACGAGTTCGGATCTCCATCCACCAGACAAGATGCTGAACAATCAACAACAACGTTCACAACAACAAGTCCGGAGTTTGGAGTATCTAAAGGGATAGGAGGGCACGGAGCTTCTTCTGTTAAAGAAGCAACTACTGGAAGAGATTCACATCCTGTTCGATTTCAAAGTCATGCTCATCCCCATACTGGTTTAAGTAGTAGGTTGAGTAGTTCAGACGAGTCTTCCACATCTGCTAGCTTCATGACACCAACACCGAAGAGTTTGTCATCTACGCACACGCCTTTAATTACGTCATCAGTTGCAGCATCGCCCTCCATCCTCCCTGGAGCTATTAGTTCTGGTTCCACTTCAATCAGTACATCCACCGCCTCCGCCACTATCACCTGCTCCACCACGCTAAATAGGATATCGTCTCTTCACAAACGGCGAGCGAGCCAGGTTCAACACGATCACCACTCAACACAGCAACCACAAAGTGGCTCAGACGACGATGATCCTAGCAAACAGGCAGGAGCAGTAATAAGAACCCCCCTAGAGATATTACTATCCTTGGATCCTAGTCAAATAGTCTCTTGTTTACATAACAACATCACCATGCACAAACGTATTATTGGTACTCGACAGAAATGCACACCAAGTGTACGACAAAGGCACTGTACTCATCATTGTCTGCAGATACTCAGCGCACGTGTTCTTACACTCATGTGCCATAGTGCAAACGTTCAGCATAAACTAGTGACAAGGGGACACCTAAAAATGTTGGTGGAAGCCTTGGATCCTAACCATGATCCTGTAAGTCCTAAATATTATATTACCCTTTTCTCTTTATATTCTTTATGAATGTATATATTCAGTATCTACTTTGCATTTTATCTTTCCCACAGATTAATACAAATGAATCTCTATATAGCGCATTCTTTTATAACACATATCCTTGTGCAACAATAATTTTTCCCAAATATATTTCATCATAATCAGGTGCCATGCCAGCTGGCGGAGGCGGTCATGTCTCTCCACAGCTCTCTGTCCACATTATCATGGTATTATGCATCAAGTCCGTTGTTGTTTCCCTGCCGTACAGGTTATCAAACGGTACGCTGGGCAGGCACGCTGGGCAGGCCATCTTGTGCGTATGGAGAACTCTCGTTTGCCAAAACAAATATATTATGGAGAACTCAAGGCAGGATTTCGAAAAGCTGGTGGACAGAAAAAGCGTTTCAAAGACACGCTCAAGTCATCCTTGAAACATCTTAACATTGACGTAGGCGCTTGGGAGAGCCTCGCTCAGGATAGAACAGCATGGCGTTACAGCATTAGAACGGGAGCACAAGCGGCAGAAGAATTCAGACAAGAAACTGCAAGACAGAAGCGGACACGTAGAAAAGAAAAAACATCTCAACCTCACACAGATACCTTCTATTGTTGTCAATTCTGTAAAAGAACATTTTTTCGCGCATTGGACTTGCTAGTCATTTAAAAACGCACTATTAACGTTATTATTTTATTATTTATTGTTATTATTATTATGGTTGAGTTTTTTTGTCATCGTCGATCACGACGGACGAACATCATCATCATCATAATATTTTCTCAGGTTGTCGTTCTCTGTCTCTGTTTCCTTCAATTTTGCCAGTTGTGACTATGTTCTCCAAACATGTCTGTCTCATGAAGTTGCCAAAAAAATGAAGATTGTCTTTTTCTTATGTTAGTTAGTTAGTTAGTCGTCGGATCATCATCACTGCGAACTGGACACGTCCATAGTTGTTCCGATCTCTCCTTGAGTGTATCCGCCTATTATATATATATATATATATATACATATATATATATAAATATTCAATAAGTATTTCATCAGTCTATTGTCTATTGTTTTTCCCTAGGTGGTCTGTGATCCACTCTTGTCGTTAAGCGTAGGGGTGATTGGAGCTTGAGCTTGCGTTCTAAAGCCAGATGTGTGGCCACGGATGTGCTATGACCGTGTCTGTTCAGGATATCCCTGACATTTTCTATACATCTTTTCCGTGGTCTTCCTCTTGCCTTGTACCCTGATCTCATTTGGTTATATGCTTGTACGGGCAACATTTCGTGATGCATTCTCCATAATGTGGCCAAATTTCATCAGTAAGTAGTTTTATTCACGCAGCTACTCCTCCTGAGCAATGACCATCAAGAATAAAAGATCACTTTACATAATTATTTAGGTCTTCAGTCGTTACCTTTTTTTTAATTATTGTCGTTATTCGTATTAGGCATTATTTATATACTTGGAGTCATCTTATCTATTTTTGACATTGACTACAATTATATAAATGGTGACCAACGAAAAAAGCAACCATAATCAAGAAAGGAACGAATGAAAACCTAATTAATTATGTGTAGATGTTTTCTTTTGGAGACGGTCATGCCTGAACCCGACACCTCATCAGAAGTAAGATCAATATGCTCACAATTCCTGGGAATAGCAAACAAACAAAACATCAAATTAAAATTGTAGTGTAATATATTTCGTAGTCAACATTGTAGTGTAATATATTTCGTAGTCAACATTGTAGTGTAATATATTTCGTAGTCAACATTGTAGTGTAATATATTTCGTAGTCAACATTGTAGTGTAATATATTTCGTAGTCAACATTGTAGTGTAATATATTTCGTAGTCAACATACCTTCTTGTTCAGACTGGAAGTTCTCATGCGAGATGATGCCACTAAACACAAGTTACAAACAACCTTCACCCTCGTATTACCCGGAATATAGAAAAGAGCAAAGAATAGCAACTATGTGACCTTCAGAGCATGTCTTTAGAGATGACTAAATAGTTTTACCTGGGGAAGGGAGAGAGGTTACATATCATGAAGTATAGACGGTCAAATAGCTATGAAAACCTTTCGAAGATCGATAAATCGTATCGAAAAACGTAGATATTGCAGCTTAACTGCAAACCTTGACACAGCGTATTCAGTTCTCCAAAGTAAATCCTTCCAATTTCCAGGAATTTGCGAACGAACGCGGAAAAAATTAACTTTTCTTAAAATTTGGTATGAGTAAAATAGAAAATATCTCAGCCAGACATAAATTGTATCATCACAGGCGTAATTCCAGTAACACAGTGGCATCGATCTTTGTCTCATTAAATCGATCCAAATGTAGAGACTCACAAGTGATGTTCTATATTGATTGATTAGTTTCCGTTTATTTTTGGTAAAATGCTTCTTCCAGAATGCTCCAATATTAACTATGCTAGTTTATCGCTGGAAAGAATTTGTTTTACATCAATGAAGATATTATCAATGTTATAGTATTCTCATCACCAGCTCTATAGCGGTATGTTATAGTGCTCTCATCACCAAATACGAAGCGATATGTTATAGTGCTCTCATTACCAAATACATAGCGATATGTTATAGTGCTCTCATCACCAAATATATAGCCGTATGTTATAGTGCTCTCATCACCAAATACATAGCAATATGTTATATTGTTCACATCAAAAATATATAGCGATATGTTATAGTGCTCTCATCACCAAATACATAGCGATATGTTATAGTGCTCTCATCACCAAATACATAGCGATATGTTATAGTGCTCTCATCACCAAATACCTAGCGATCTGTAACAGTGATTCGTTTTCGTATAGTCCATGTTTTAGTCAAGAAACGGATAATCCGACTTTATGTTGCAGAGGCCCGAGAGGGGAACAAACAGTAGAAACACTTTTAACTTTAATACATATCTTAGGAGGCAACTAAAGAGCTTATGGGGGTGAGGTTGCCTGCCCCATCCAATACAGGGTCAAATGGCACAGGAGCTCTGTTAAAGTCGGATGTGTCTGTCCGAGAGAGGGAAATATAGCGGCAAATCTGTACAACGTGATACATCATATTCCGTTCGTTGGTCTACATCCTGCTACTTGCAGGATTGTCAGAGCGAACGAAGACTAATGATAAGACAAACACAATGACAGTATTTAGAATAGACAAAAACTACATCAAACGATAGTATGTTGAGTCCGGACATGTGGCGGCGAGGTACATAGCCCATATATGACGGTCA